>VZTO01017303.1:0-54792 GCA_013400615.1 Syrrhaptes paradoxus | reverse complement strand
CCGGGTCCTCCTTCTTGCCCTTTTTGAAGACTGGTGTGACATTCGCTTTCCTCCAGTCCTCAGGCATCTCCCCTGTTTCCCACGACTTGCCAAAGATGATGGAGAGTGGTCTAGCAATGACTTCCGCCATCTCCCTCAGCACCCGCAGGTGCATCCCATCAGGACCCATGGATTTATGGGTGTCCAGATTACTTAACCTCTCCTTAACCCAGTCTTGATGAAAAAGGACTGAGGATTTTGAGACTGTTAGATCATTGGTAACTGTTGTTAACACTTATTATAATAAGTGTTGTATCTATCAGCTCTTCAGACAACCATGAAAGAATAAATTGCTGATCATTTTCCACTGGACCACTTTCAACTCTCATACAAATGCAAAGAGAGCTAATATCTTACATTTGGACATGTTACCATCAGCAACTCAACATGAACAACGCCAGAGTAACTATTGTGGAACATACCTACAAAAATGTTCTTGGAGAGAAAGCTCTCACTTTCTTAGAGGTAAATATTGCTCAATTTTTGTTCAGTCATCTTATCTGGAAATAAACAGGTTTCATCCCATGTATTATTAGATGAAAGCAAAGGATTTAGAGCAGCTTAAATGTTCCTGTCATCTTGTTAGAGATTTCTATGACCTCAAGCAAGGAACGGTAACCTACCCCATATTTGTGTGTCTGTCCTTCTACTCTTTTACAGAGTAAAATGAACTAGAAGATAAAAAAAGAAATGTAAATTTTGAAGAATTAATTAGCTTCTCAGTCTGCTCATCATTATTACCTCTTCCTACCTCTTTCTATGATTAAATCTTCCTCTTCCTATGATTATATCTACCTCTTCCTATGATTAAATGAACCATGTTGTGTAACTCAATCCAGTTCATACCCAGTTAATGTAGCTGGCTTGAGCTGGGCAGATGTAATCAAGTCTCATTCATCCAGGTGGTTTCTAGGTAAGCTACAATTAGTGACAGGCATACATCTGGCAAAAACAGTACTATAGCAGACACATACAGCTGAAGAGGTAAGAGAGATGAGCTGGCTGTGCAAAGAAAACTGGTCACTTATGTGTATGACTCTGAAGTCTACAATCCAGTACTTTTGGGGGATTTTTTTGGAAAAGATCTTCCATCACTGGGATGGAGCCATGGATTTTTTAGAGAGTTTTGTATGGATGCACCATTTTATTAACTTTGGGACCTTTTGACAGATGATAGGGCATAGACATGCAAGTAGGACTACAGATGAAACTTTGTAGAAACAAATCCATGAGTCCATGTAGTACTGAGAGTCAAACAATTATGAGGCACATTGCATAGGTCAAATACCTTTTTTTTTGGCTGAGTCATGGATGCATTTTCAGCTTGGCTTGCATTTATTGAAAGTTGTGTGCAAGAGAGGTAGATGGATAGATAGAATGTGTGAGGTTACATAGCCTTTGACTAGTTTTTGCCTTATGTCTCTTGGCTAAAAAGCACAGAGACCTGTTGAAAAAATGGTTGTGTAGACTTAGTAAGAAGTGTGCAAAGAGGTTTGAGGCCCTCTTCAAGAGAGTCTCTGATTGTGTGCCATTTGTTGGCACTCAACTTGAGAACTAAAAATTCTGGTTGTTCCTTAATCAGATAATTTCACATTAAGGAACCACTTAGCTCTGGGTGCTCTTTCTTCAGTATATGAGTTGCTATCTCCTGTTCCTTGACAGAGGAACAGTGTTAAGTTGAAAGAAAGGAACTGACATCTTAGCTGATTTGAGTCCTCAGATATCATGACTATATTTGTTTATGTTGGTGGAGCCCTACCGATTACTGTAGCAAGTTCTGTGAATGGTCTTCTAGTTCCTTTGTTAAGAAGATGTTTGTTTGCATTCTTGAGTTTGCCTTTAACTAGATCAGTCTAGTGAAGATTATCCTTTCTGTCTTCTTTGCTCTTTTTTTATAAAAGGATTTCTCTTTCCAGAATACCATGAACTTCCCCAGAGATCAGTTCTTTTCAGTTTTTCTCTGAAATCTTCCCAACACAAGACAACAAAAATAATTTGGAGCAATAAACCAATATTACTTGTAAAAAAGCAACAAAATCCATTTGAGACAACTTAGCTCTATACATCAGAAATTATTTTAAAATATTTTAATGTTATAAACATGTACAACTCAGGTTTGCTATTGGAAGACCAGACAAAATACTGCTGGCAAAATGAATATTTAAGCATATTTTCTTTGCAAATTCTTTGTATATGCCTTTTTAATTTTTGTTTGTTGAAGTCAGGAGACTGAATATAACAGCCACAGCTTCTTTTTGCATTAGAATTTTAGTAAATAATGGAAAAGATGTTTATAGTCCCAAAGTGGGCTTGACCCAGACTGTGCTTTCAATCCAAGTTCTTCAAAATCACAAATAAAAATCCCAGTTCTACAGACGTTATTTACACTGGTCCATTGCAACTGCTCTGTTGAAGGATGTGTTTCAACATCCTTGCCTTTGTTTGGAATTGCAGATTGCAATCTTGGATCAAACTAATGAGTGAAAGTTTGATATTATAGTTGTAAAGATCTTCATTATACGGTAAATGCCTAAAGTAATACAGAAAGATGAAAGAAGAAAACTTGTAGACTCAGTTTCTATTATCCTGCTGTATTTCTATGAATGGCACGTACAACACGTTCTCAAAGGGCTAATGTTTGTAAGCCATGCTGGCCTCACAGAGAAAAATAATTAAATATAGATGGGAGAAAATTTCAGGAGTTAATTTCATCACATTAATTTTCTGCTGCATTCTTTGAGCATACAGAACACTGCTTGACATGAGTGACTAATTTTATTTTTTTCTCAATTTTAAATCTTGTTTTTGCACTAATGGTAAGCCTTCAGGACCTTCAACTGGTCCTTCTGTACAGGACCATATTGAGCCCTACATGGAGATAAATGCAGAGGAACCAGCACTATCTTCAGTGTAGTTATTCTTACCTTACTTCCCTGTTTTCAAAAACATTGTTTTTTAACTCAGCTATGCTTTATACTGACATCCTTTATCTTGAAAGGTTTGATGCATCTAAAAGAGTTACCATCCCTTGCAATCATACATGTGCCCTGATCCTCAGCTGGTGTAAATCAGAGTAACTATACTGACAGCTTAATATGGCCCATGGTGAATGTTGTTCACAGCAGCCTCTAACAAGATTGCTGTCATAAGAGTTATTCTTCTGTAATACCCATGCTACCGATAACGGGTCTGCTGTAGTTCCCTTTCTAAATGTAGCCCATTAAGAAACTGGAAAAACACTACGTCCTGACCATAGTAAAAGAAATACTTAAAGTGACCAGCACAATCTACAGATAATTAACTTCAATGGATGGTTGGCTGCAGTCATTTAATTGCCAAACACTAAATACTAGTCAATTAAAAGGTTATAAAATGTGATTATTGGATACAATTAAGGTATGTTAGAATAATATTTCCATACAGACATAGTGTTATGCATCTCATACATTTATAAACCATGCTTTTAATGCATAGTGAAGTGTGAACATGCACAGCACTGCAGTTCTACTGACAGCAGCAACATCTGGGGGACTGCATCTTTTAAAACAAGCTGTGTGGAATAGTACTAATTCTCTAATCAGTAAATGTCATTCTCACATCTTTTAGTGACAGAAAATGAAATGAGATTATATTCATTGAGAGGGCTGGGGAGTGAGAATACAAGTTTAGGTAACTTGTGTCTCAAACCATATTTTACAATAAATGGGTTTTAAGCTTTCACTTCATACGAAAGAAGAAAAAAAAATACCCACAAAAGAAGTGCTGCTTTGGACAAGCTTGTATGAGGACATGCAATTTTTACTGTGCTGCCTGCTATGTCTAGTTATGTTTTCCAACCTCTTGTTCACCTAGTAAAAACTACAGATCACCAACTATTAAACTCTGTTAGTAACTGTGGCTAATGCAAGAGCATTTTTATTTAGTTACACTTGGCTGCCATCAAATCTCTAATTTGTGTTGCCAGGTTTTCCCTTTTGATCTTTTGCTGAAGTTCTGGCACGGAGAATGTAGTGAAAAAGCAAAGAAAATAGAAATGAAGGAAGACAGTGCAACAGAGGAGAGGTAGGGAAGGTAGAGAAGAACGAAGTGGAAAGGTGTCCTTGTAGTGATGGTGGGCTAGAACAAAATAGTGGGAAATTTATAGAAATGGGGGAAAAAGCAGTTTGTTAGGAGAAAGAAAAAGAAACACTAGAAAAGGGGAAGAAGCACTTGAGAAAGGAAGGACACAAAAAGAAGGAGTACAGAAGAGAGAAAGGAAAGGGAGATACTGTAATAAAAGAAAGATTAATCTGAGAGGCTTGGAGAAAACTGGGGCATTTGCTTCTGACTTGCACATTCTTCTCTTCTTTGTCTGTGTTCATGGATCTCCAATTTTCAGCTTAATTATAGGAGCAAGAAGTGTTAAAATGACTTCATGATCAACAGTGAGATTTGCAGACCTTCTGTGGGAAAGCAAACTTCAGTGTGATATTTTACAACAAATCCTGAAATTAAACAAGCTCTAGGGAGCTGACAACCTTCTCCTCATTTCAAGGCTGTGCTGGGTCCTGAGTCACCATCTTAGAGAGTCCTAAACCAGGATTCCGAACACTTAGCATCCATGATTCATCTGCCACCTTACAGCTTTCTCACCATACTTTCATCCATGAGCAGACTTCCTTTACAGCTTCCACAATCTTCTGCCACTCTATTTAAAGAGTTCCCTTTTCCACTCTTTCTGGATGCAGCTGTTCTCCATATCTGTCCAAAAGATTGTCCCCTCCAAAATTCAGGTGATGGCTAATTCTACAGTGTGAGAAGATGAACATCAGCAGAGATCAGATGACTTTGTGCTCTCAGCATATATTCTTAAATTTTTTTGAGATATGAATCAATGATCCACAGTGCCTTTCCAGGAAAGCCATGTGCAGTACTGTGGAGAAGCTCTCATTCCTCAAAGACCTTCCAAAAATTGACTTGGAGCTACTTCAGACTCTCACAGTGTCACATGAACAGAGGTCTCTGAAGCTACCCACATGTTTTCTGTATTTGTTTTTTTGTTCCTAAATGACTGCCAAAGTTTCCATTTCACGCCTCTGGGTTGTCATGTTTACATTGAAATCTTCCTCCTTGTATTTCTCTTTCCTACTCTCTATCAGCTGTTCAGGTTTCACCATTTTTTACCTCCTTCCAATACCAAGTTTGACTTGATGCTGTCAGTACATCATCTCTTTCTTCTCCTATTGTGTGTCTCATAGAAAGACAATTTCTTCTCATTACCCTGTCTGACAAATTCCAAAGCAATATGAAACTGATGAAATGGCTTACCAGTTGTAGGGTACCATTTTGTTTAATGAAGGTATCTTACTCTGAATTTGATTTTTCTTGCCAGTTCTGGCTAGTTTGAATGCTCTTTTTCTCATCCTTTTTTCTCAGTGGAGCATAAAGTTATTCCTACATCTGATTTTATAGAATCAGGTTTTACAAGACCTCATTTCTATACAGATACTCCTTTGGCCTACAACCCAATTTTCTTTATTATTGAGCTTATTTTGCTCTGTCCAACCTGCTGACTTTTTCATCTTCCTCTCTTCTCTTGAACCACAGCAGATTAAAACTGTACTCTTCCAGGCACAAAGCCAAAGAGTTCTTGCTGAATAAAGCTCTCTGCTGGTGGACAGTATAGACACCAAACTTTTCTTTAAATCTTTCATATAACTTCCTCTTATATATATGTTTGCAAATGTGTGCATTTTCCTTACTATATTTCATACTCTTTTTACATTAAATTGCTATATTCTTTCATTGAACATACCAGTTGCCTCATCATTTAAGACATTTCTCTAAAAGCTATATTTGCCATCAGTTCTCCTGTAGATTCAACAAGAAGTTGGCATTTAAAGCATCAATCCTGGTCTTATTGGGGTCAATGGGAAAGTGTTCCTTAGGCTTCTGTGCAGTAGGATCAGGCTATAAATAACTGTTTGACAAAAAGTGAAGAATTAAAAGGTTTCATAAATTTATAGAAGAGACTTCTCTGAGCAAATCTTCATCATTTTGTGGTCCTATTACAATACAGACCTGGAGCTAGGAAAACTAAGAGCACCAAGAGCATTTGTGAAAATGTTAGGCTTGGGTTTTTCATATTATATCTCCTATGTAGCCTAGTATTTATGTGTTGTTAATCTGAGCTTAAGGAGACTTCATCCTGAAATAACTTTGAGCAAACTGTTTTATTATCAAAATGTGCAAATGTAGAGGTCGTATTTGATTTCCTAGACTCCCTAGTATTTGTACCTAAAAGATTTGTAGCTTTGGGCAGATTTATAGGCGCAAAGATGTTTTTAAAGAGTGAATATGTTGTTCTTGTAACATTTGTGGAAAATATTCACAGAATTAAACCTTTTGTCTTGGGTGAACAGATTTATTTCATCTGCTTGTTCTGATAGCTTCTCTTTAATTTCCTCCTCTTGCCTCCCAACTTGTGCTTTTTTCCAAATTTTTTTTCCATTTATTTTTTCTCTTAGTGGAGACATTTCTTTATCCCTGCATCTGCTGTCTACCCAGGGCATGATACCTTTTTTTACCCTCTGCACATGCAGCCATCTAAAAATGTGGCAGATTGCAGAGTTCAAGTGCGCTGAAATGTGAAGCGAAGCAGCTGCACCACTTGCACAAGGAAGTTTTTTGGAGCTTCAATTTCAGCTCTCATCTGCCTGGAATCCCATATTTCCTGTGTCCAGATTGAGTGGCAGGTGCTGTCAGAGATCTCTGATATATGGGCATCATACTCAGAGCCAGGGTAGGAGGCCCTTCATTAACAACTGCAGCTTTTTTTTTTTTTTTTTTGATATAACTTCCAGACACTTTGGTCGCATCCAAGTATAGTTCCCTAGAGAGCAACACACAAATTTTTAGCGGTTGTTTATAAAGCCAGAGGTAATTCACGTTATTGAAGTGGATGTTTTTTTATGCAGCACTCACATATACAAGTCACAGAGAACATCACCCATACAGCCGCTTGCAGAGAACAAGTCCATTCAATTCTTTAATGCACCTTGAACATCACCCCATAAGGACAGCTGTCCCTCAAGACATGCTGCACCCTTCATTTAAATTATCTTTGTGAACTCAACTGTCAGCTATTTCATATTGGTACATCTTGGCCACATCAAGTTTGCAAAAAGCTCATATTTGGTTTGTTTTGAGTAACTCTGAGTAAAATGGTACAGGGGACTACATGATCTTAGGATAAGGTCCTCATCTGATCAGCGAGTTGCATGATAAATTGTCTTACCTAACGAAGCAGAAAACCTGATGTGAGCAAATTATTTCCTCCTGGCTGATGTATACCACACAGAGTTAATTCACAAATTTTCTGATTCAGAGACAGAGGTTAAAACATAAAATTAATGGAAAACATGCAAGAAATGAAAAGCCAGCACTCCTCCAGTGCATAGCTGTCTTTGGAAATCTTACTGTTCAAGCTACACACAATTTGAAAAGTACATGCAGACAAAAAGTGACACTTAAAATTGGAATCACGAGAAATTGTGACAGATGAGCCTTCAACAAAGAAAACATAATTACCAAAGGACACTTAGATGCATTTTTTTATGTATTGCCATTGCATTTTTTTGTTTTGATGTGAGAAATTGCTGCTGATATGTTTTGCTTTAACCTTTGCTGCAATATTTGATCAGACTGATCTTTGTGATCAGTGATGCTTTGGAATGTGAACTGTGTAGAAGTCAATACTGGATGTTCAGCACTTTCAAACCCAGCTCTGTCTGCCAAGCATAAATGCAAATGCAGGCTAAACTACTTTCAGTTCTATCCTCCTGCAGTTCAAGTGCAGGAACAATTATCTCCATCAATATTTAATGGCCTAATCCTAAACAGACAGTTCCACAAGCACAGGTAATCGTCCTGTTAACGTGCTGTTAATTTTCAAGCACAGAGGCTGAAATGGACTATAGAGTTACTGAAAATGAGTAGAAATACATTTCCCTAAGGTAAAATACACTCAGCAGCCTCTGAATAATGGAATTAGATTTTTTTCCATGGTTCTGTTTAGTGAATTGAATCTGTGCAGTCCTCTCCATTCATCTCTGGAATGTGCCTTTTCCAACTTTTTCCTAGTATTCATTGCAAAAAAACCCCAAAACCCTTGAATGTCTTGTTGTCCAGTTGGTCACTGTGGAGTCAGAGAGGGATATAGCACTGAAGAGGGGTGAGGCATTTGATTTCTTCTCAATTTAGCTTCTTACAAACCACACTTTTTTCCTTAGATCTTCTGCCCTAATATAAGTAAGCCAGAACTTGTTCTGTTGTTGATTCCTCCTCTACAGCATAATTTAATGCTATGCCACCACATGATGAGAGTTACTGATTTATGCCACCAAAAAGATGGTTTTGCCACTGTAAGAGCATGTGCGTTCACAAACACGTTTCCAAGAGAGATTCAGCCTATTAAGCTTCTATCATGATTGCTTTATTTCTGAAATCAGATATTTTAAAGTGAATAGCTGTCTGCCACTTGTGTACACGTTAAAGTTAACTGTTAGGGGAGGGTAGAAACGTCTTGGAAAGATGCAGGGAGTAACAGTAGTAGAAACAAAAGCTCCTTTTTTATTTGCAGACTAAATACAGCATACAGCAGCTGCACCGCATGCTAAACCCATGTTATTCTCTTTATGACCTTCGTTTTGACCTTAAGACGGGGTTTCATGGTCTGCTTAAAAGCAGATAGTATTTTTGTGTCTACCCTGACTTCTCATGAGGCACTTCTGAACACAAGTTACAATTAGCCTCATGAAAATAAGCTAAATACCTGAGTTTAAGGCTATAGATTTGTTTTTATGGGAAGGTAAAGCCACCCTATATGAGGTCCATGAGATTACTTTCTCTGCAAGCCACAAAGACCAAAGTCAACGTTTGTCTGTTCCAGGGTGTTCCCAGAAGATAAAACTAAGAAACCACTTGCTCTCATGTTAAAATGTAAAACCTGGCTACAAATCTAGTTATTCAGATCATCCTCCTATAGAAGGCACTCAAGAGCATGTTTCACATTGGCGGAGTTTTGGGATTCCTCTGTGCTCATCAGTCTGAGTAATCACTAATCCTGGCACGGTAATGAAATGTTTAAGATACTAATATAGGGAGTCAAATAGAATAAATAGTTTTCATTGTGTAAGGCAATGAAGAATAACTCAGTTTCCAAGTTTCTTTGTAAAGGACAGGAAAGCTGACTCTGAATGCCAGAATGAGTAATGTGGTCACAAAATTGACTAAAAGTGCTAAGCTTTCTTTCTCAACTTGTACAGAGTGTTGAACACCCAAAGGAAGTCCAAACTGCTTATGAATTTGCAGACTGAAAATATGCTTTTCAAAGAAAGTAAGACAAAAATATAAGGAAAACACCTAATAGTCTGCCTTTAGGGTCTGTTGTTAAAGGTGAGAAAACCCATCAGTAAGTCAAGTTTGGGATTTCTTTGTAGAGAACACAGATAACCCCAAAAGGGGAACTCCATGTACAGTTTTGGTTTTCAGGGTTAGGCACCAGATACTTGGAGTTTAAATGTTGCTCTCAGGTGAACACTAAGCGTCAAAACCCTTTTGATTTTGCCCCTTCTTCATACAAAGATTAAAGATGTGCTATGTTTCTGTAGCATAGCATTAGTGATATATTATTAATAACAAGGTTAACCTTCACTTTGGACCCACTTCATCCATATGCAGGCTTAGTCTCAATCTGTTCCTGGGCTGAAATTTGCCATTTGGATCAAATCCAAACAGTTTGCAACCCTTTATATTTTATTTTACATGTAAATGTACAACTACCATAACATCCAACTTTTCATTCACTTTTCACCAGCTCAGACCTCAGATGCACCAAAACTCATCTCAATACGTTAGAGTAAAAGCAGACCCTTCCCAGCCCAAACCTGTCTGTGGTTTTCCTGATCCGTCCTGCAAATGGCAAGAGTCAAAAGGATTTTACAATTGGCAGTGATAAGGAGAATCAAAATTCATGAGCTATCCCTGGAGAGGCTACTGCAATATAAATACAGAAAATTAGGTGTATCTAACCTGTGGCTTTATTAATCTTTCCAATAGTTAAGAAACAGGTTCCTTGTATTGAATTTCTGGTTATATTTATCACTTCACAATTCATAATATTTTTTTGTAATTTCAAAACTATATTGATCTAAATCTGACTAACTGACATCAAAAGTACTTCCTTCTTCATGGGCACCACATTAGTTTTAGATGCAGAATTCTTCCTAAAACATTGCTATTGAAATTCAGTATGTTTTTGAAACCAACTTTTCCCCCTACAGCTGTAAGATTCTCTCTTCTCACAATTCTCAGTGCTGATCTAGAATATGTTTTATACTTAGAAAAAAAATATTGAAAGAAACTTGTGATTTTACCCATCACAAAAAAAAATATTTTGGAGTGTTTGGGGAAGGTTTTGTTTTTCCTTTGGGGATTGCTCTGCTTTGCATAACTACCAATGCACAAAGAATTATCCACCATTATTTCAGTATTTGCAATTCTATCTGGAGTGAAACTTCAGAAATACATTGAAAGATCTTGTTCCTGTGAGAAATCTAGCTCAAGTTTTAAGTGAAATTTGGATAGGATTCAAATTAGCTTTGAAGCTTTCCCTGAACTGAACATTCAAAAAATCTTTTGTTCTGGTGGGTTTCAACCTTTCCTAGTTTGCACAAATGCCTAAACAAATTTAGACCACCCTGGAAGTGAGACTCTCTTTTCTTAGGTTGCTGTCATAGAGTCTTTAGGAATGTGGGACAGACTTCCTACCTGAAATCTACAATGATAAACCAACAGCTATGGTTTTGGACCATGAGATACAGACAGTCCCACCAGCTGACTGTCTCAGAAGGTTGAGAATAGCATGAGAACAGCAGTGGGAATTTGGGTGGACAGACAGTCTACCAGGAAGAGTCGTTTTCACAAAGAAAGAAATACTTAGAATTAATCTGTACTATACACTTTATTACACATTGAGTGTACAATATAATCAAAGACATGGGATATTGGGTATCTCACTTAAGACCTCCTTTTTCCTAGTATTTATTTTGTGGTGGTTTTGTCACTGTTCCCGAGCTCAGTCGATGATTACCGGCTGTTAAACAGCCGATAGTAAAGCATGAAACCACCAGTTGACTCAAGGTGATACCCTAAAAAATATCAATTGATCAATAATTATACAAGTGGACAACTTTTGGCTCTTCAGTCTGACAAGTTTATGGTAATAGGTGGAAACGTAACTGTAAAAATAGCACTCTTCTGTGCTTTGGAAAGACTGTCTGCCTTGCCTTTAAGTTAGCACACACAGCAGGCTAAAACAAGACCACAGCTGTTAGTGCTAGCTCTGCAGATTGTTAAGAGATTATATTCTACTCCTGTTGCTTGTTTGTAGACCCTTTTAAGTGTAAATCTGTGGTCAGCACTGTGTACCTTAATCTCTGAATTAAATAAGTAAGGAGCTGATAGCTTTTCTTGTATTTCATTACAAGAGAAAATACTTTCATAAGAGGCTGTGATGTCTGTTATTGGCTTGAGAATTGTCTTTTGGATCCATTCCAGGCTTTCGGATAAATCCATATTTTGGCAGACTTAAAAATATGCATTATGCTTATGACAGACTAGTCTATCACTTTAAATAATGTGTGTAAGTTCTTCTAAAAACAAATTATTATTTAACCACCATGGCTGCTCTGTTCTATAGCTGGTTATAAATATATTTATTATTAATGGTGCACTTACCTGATGATTCAAACAGTACACACTCAGCCATTCATATGCTTCATGTAAATATAATTTAGGGTATAGAATAACCTTAATAAAACTGTGTCCTTAAAATACCTATGAAAATGAGTAGTTACATGCTTGCTAAAGCCATTTTTTCAGTAGAGCTTGACAAATTTTGCGTTTTCCTCCCCTTCATTATGTCAAATGCAATTATACCCTATTATAGACTAATATCTTGTTAAATTAGACATATTAAATCAGGGTAGCATAACCTTTACAGAAACACACAACAAAGAGTTATGAAGAGGTAGCACTAAAAGGTTTTAAAAATGTCCTATCCTTTCACCTTCGACAACTGGGGTTCAATTTCTTGTTTTGATCGCAAGTGAAAATAAATCTGGTGGTCGGAGGTGAGCCTGTCAGGAAATCCATGTCACAACTGACAGTTTTCTGCTCAAGAAACACCTAGAACTTGAGCAACAGGCAGCACAGACATTGAAACTCTTTTGGGTGGGGAAGCTAAAAAGAATTTAATTTATATTAAACTTCATCACAAAAAAAAAGCTTTTGATTACAAAGTGATAAGAGCACTTAATTTTTTTTAGTTCTTCTTTATAATTGATCTGACAGTTTCCCATCAACTCTAGAATTTCTAGTACATAAAAGAAGGTCTATAAAAACCAAGAAGGAAATACCAAACTTTGATATCTGTGAATTGGTTAAGAATTAGCCTTTGCCATGTTCAAATTGCTGCTGCCACTGATTTAAGAGCTTAACTTTTCTATGAGTTTAGCTGCCCCCCCTTAAAAAAAAAAATTCATTGCTGATTGTTATTCTGCCTTTGCAATGAATCAGCTTTTTCAAGTGCTTCTTTTGGTGAGTTTGTATTGTTTAAATAAATCTGGAAACACTAACCATGTCACGTTCAGGGGTCGAGTGTGAGAATGAATCTTTAGAGTACAGAGGGTAAAATACTTCAAGGTGCATCCACAAGAGATTTCATATGGACAATCAGAATTTATTTTCCAAGTGGAATGGTGTACCCAGTGTAAGTGAGCACTGTGGCATGTTTTAAGGTCTTTTTAACCTGTCTGTGCAAATTGCATAAATCACGACAATAAAGTCTCTCTATTCAACATGCTGGAGCTGAAGAGCACTGACCAGCTTTTGACCTCCTATTTGGGGCCCCAACTGACCCTAACTTAGAAGTTCAGGCGGTCAATAGCAGGTCACCAAGGGCATCTGCAGCCTTGCTTAATTCCAGTTTGATTGCAAGGTTAAATATAAGCTGTGCAGGTACCCTTTGCCTCCTTCTTTAATTCTTCCTGCCCACCATGGCACATGTGGCTCTTATGAAGCCACCAAAGAGATGGGGAGCATGTGGTGAACCAGGGGAGGAAAAAAAAAAAAAAATAAAAGCTGAGGTTGTTTTCTCGCTAGCCATCTCCCATTTGGCATAGACCAAGTTGCTCGTTTATCAGAATAATGGATCTACAGACAGCCCTAAACAATTGTCAAACATTCTTTTAAAAGCCATTAGTTTTTCAACTAATATATATCTGGTTTGTGCATTTGTTGAACCCTTCACTTGTCACTGAAAAAGGCCTGTTAAACTAAACAGAGGCCTGATCAGTTTTCAGTGAGCTCTGAGCCTCAAAGTTCACCTGGGTCACCTACAAGATTTATGACATCCCCGGTACCGGCATCCGACTGGAACCACAAGTCCGACAGCAAGCTGAGCCTCCCCCCCGCAACACACCCAGTCCTGTAAAGCTGCCCCTGCCATTCCCAGCGGCTGCCAGAGAGGCAGCTAAATTGATGACCTGTGCAGATAACAAAGTGGACATCAATAAAAGGAGATGGATGTGAACCATCAAAGTGACATGCCTCACTGCTGGGGTGGCTGGGGAGAGGGGGGAACAGGTTAAAAAAACACAGGAAAGTTATTTATATAAGCTTCAAGGACAAGGAGTTCGTCACTACTTGCTTGAAAATTTAATCTAACGTGTGTTTTCTTCTGGTTTCCATCACTCTGTGGCTGACAAAAAGACTGTCAAAGTATTGCAACCGCAAGATAGCTCTGTCATGGTCTCAAGTGCCGGAAATTGTGTTTGTAACACAGAGGTTAATACAGCCACAATTGTAGAAATTAATGAAAAACGCAAAGGGGCCTTCTCCAACAAACATCAAATGATGTTCTCAGCTTAACAAAGCAGTAGTTGAGGTCCTCTTGTTTAATACAGGGCTTCAGATAAATGTTTTTTTCTGTGTTTCTAGCTACATGGTTGTTTTTGTGGGCACAGCCATTGGGAACTACGTTCCTGAAACTCACCTGTTGTTCCTGAAGCAGAACAAGCAATAGCGGGATGAGAGACTACTTTATCCAAAGCAACTTTTGCATGCAGATAGATTGAGAACAATGTTGTTTTCTCCAATAACCGTCCTTTGGTTTTAAAACCTGCTAAAGAAACCAACAAGGAAATGGTTCTTGAAATTTCTTTCCATTTTATGTTCAAAGTGTTTACTTGCCCTCAGGGACATTTTCTTCATTCTTATGTATTATGTAAATGAGATCTAAATCTAAAATGTGATTTGTGTACTTGGAAGCATTACGTATTCATCTACATAAGAAGTAGTGGCACATGTTTACAAAGAACTGCTCGGCTCTGCACACACAGCATTCAGCAACCCTCCTTCCCCTAAAATTATGTTTTAATGTGCAGCACCTGAGAGGTACAAAGGGATGAAAGCAAGAAATGTGCCCTTAAAAAGCTGTAATTTTAAGTAGAGTTGACATTAAGCATGGTCTGACATCTGGGGAGATTGAAAACTATTTATTTGAACCGAATTTCCATTTGTGACAAAAAAAAAAAAAAATCCTGTACACCCACATTTCATCTTTCTATCAGTGAAATAAAAATAATATTTAAAAGCTCAGGGACATAAACGTAGGTTTCTCTTTATGACATGCTGATGCCTTCAGTGGAGGACATTACACTGTAATTAATAGTTGACTGATTTTTTTTTCTGGAGTTGGAGGAAAACAAAATCTAATTGTTACCAGAGATCTTCTGAAGGTGATGTAATCAGTTACATCAGAAGCAGAAGTAGTCCCAGGAGAAGGGACAAGCTGTGTGAGGACTCCTTCCCTTTAGGTCAGTGCCCAATGTATCAGTACTTTGTGATGACCCACATTGTCTCTGTTCTTACACATTTTGTCTGATGACTGAAATACAGAGGTTTTCTAGCAGCGAGGACAATGGTCGAAGAAAGGCTTGAACTCTCTTGGGCTCAGAAAAATACTCAAAACTTTGGTAATTTCTAAAGGACTTCATACAGCTGAAGACACAAAAACTTTTTTGAGCAATTTCTAAAGGACTTCATGTAATAAAAGATGCAAAACCTTTTTTTTAACCAATGCAGCTGATATAAACCACTGTTTTTTTTCAGGTTGTTTATATCACTGACCTACCATGCCTGGATTAATTTTCAACCAAGTGACTCTTGAGAATACATTGTGTTCACTTCCACTTCTTGAGGAGAAAATGTTTTACTTATAGCAGATCCATTGATGTAAAATTTTACAGTTTGTTTGCCAAATGAGTACAGTTAAGTTTGTCCATAGTATAATAAAGAGAATAATATCTTTTATCTCTTGAGACTTTTTTTTTTTTCTGTCTTTAGCAAGCTGATACATAGATGGCAACTCCATCATCTGGGGATTCTTCATGTCATCAACTGCTTCTACAAATGTCTGCATGATGTTAGAGAGCACATTAAGGTTTTGGAAAGGTTAGTTGTGTTTCTCTTGGTGAAGCACTAATAGTGAGAACAATTCAAAAGCCTTGGTGAGCTTTGTAACTGCTGCAGGAATGCCAGACTTTGTTTAAGGTCCAGCCAGAGTTTATAAACTCTGCAGGACTTCACTGACAGTTTACAAGTTTCCACAAGATCTCTCATGGATTTGACAAACCCTTGGCAGTCCGGGAGGTTTTATAGCCTCCATAGGAGCTCCTGCAGTTTGGTAAACCTTGCAGGAGAAATTGCGGTGGGTGTGTAAATGTATTAGGTGGTCTGTCAGGATTTTGTAAAATCATCAGGAAATTTTATTCTTTGTCACATCCTGCCATAAAAAACAAACCATCTCTAACCCCAACACTTAACGTTTCACAAGATCACCAAAAAGTCCCTTTCATCTCACAGTTGTTAGATACTTTCACCCAGTTCATTCTGTTATGAAAGATCCTAAAGCTCCAACATTTTCACTGTTTTTAAGTGATTCAGGTTCCAGTAAAACATCAGTGCAGAGTGATATATAACCCATATAGTGGAAAATTTATTATCAAGAACTAAAGCAATTTACTACAGAATTAGGAATCAAACCGAAATGTCAGTTTTCATGGGCAAAAGTTAAAGCAAACCTGTAAGGAAACCGAGATCAAGACATTTCATTGTAAGATGTTCACATAAAAGGGTTATAAGTCCTCTATGACATGAAAGACTTTTGATTTGAACAACATAAGATTAATTTTAAATTTCCATTATTTTTAATTTCCTCACCTAATGAAATATACAGACTTCATGAAAAATTGTATATATTTGTCTGCATAATTTAGAAATATAGAACTGTAAAACTAAAGCTCACAGTGGAAACCTGTTAAAATGTTTATTGAGGGAAAATTCTGCAATAATCACCTTGTGAAGGTAAAAGTGTGCTTTCCAATTTGCATTAATTTTAAAGGGGTTGCCTGTTGCCAAACATAGCAACAAAACTCTGGTATTTATGAATAAAAAATTTATGCTCAAATGCTACCTTTTTTTCAATCAGAAGGTGCACACCAAGACTGCAAACAGACCCAGTCCTAGATTTGTTACTTGGAAGAATCTCCTTTTGTTACTTTCAGTTTGAGATTAATTGGAGTAGAGGTCAAGATTAAACACAGTATTTCTTTATTTTCATTAAAAATAATGCTCCTTGTCGTTGTTCATCAATAGCTGCTACACCACAGTATGGCAAATATGCTATATATAGAAACAAGTCACAATGGACTTTTTAAGTTAAATTTAACTAAAGCCAAGAGCAATGCAAGTTTTCAGATACATGTAACCTCTCATCTATAGACAATTTATGAAACATACACATGGTACACACGTGCGTTCCCCTGATGAGATTAGGAATTAACATCTCCAGAGGAGACATATGATGTCTGTTAATGGGATATTACACGCCACATATATATTTTTAATGTATGTGAAAGTATTGCCTTGGAATTTTTCCCTCTCTCTGCAAGCTTCTCATATTGCACTGAACAAAGATTGCACTGCCATGACATTTTTTTTATTATTCTAAATAGTCAGATTTAATAGGCAGATATTATTTTGGGGCGGGGAGGTAGGGGGGCAGAAGCAGCATTAACTTCTTCATTATCACTAAATCTTTTTAATCTGACTACTTACTTTCAGTGATTCTGCAACTGTCATTAAACACGGAGTGAGTGAACTGGACAAAACCAACACTCAGAAATTAATTCTTTGTTCTTACTCTTGCTTGTCTATTACTGCAAGTGTCTTACCAGCTGAGGAGTGAAGCTAGAGAAGACAGGTACCATTCAAATCCACAAAAAAGCTGTTTGTTTATTTTGCAGACTGGATATTTTTTCCACAGTTTTGGTTGCAGTGACACATGATATCTTGCTGTCTTTGGCTTCTGGGTTTTAATAGGCTGTACTCTGCAATTGTTACTGAAAAATATAATTTTTAGGGTCAGATAATGATGATCCAAACAGCCATGGGACTTCTGAGGACAAGAGAGTTTATGAGCATTTTAGACAAGCCAGAAAAGTAAATACTGGTTACACATGCTAGCTCTAATGTATCTGCCCTTTTTATACCTACATAATTTTGGACCATATAAATTCTGGCAATGAAGAAATTTTGGAAGCTTCCAGGATGAAACCAACAATGTAAATCCGCTTGCATTTTCTTCCTTTATAGCCTCTGATGTATTACATTTCTTTTTCCTCCTTTTACTCCTTTCTGAGCATTGTGGCAGTGTTTGGAGAGAGAGATGAGTTGCTGTGTAGTGACTAAAATTTTTCATTTTGCTAGGATTTATTTATAATTTAAATTCTACTTTTTATTTAGTGCTTTCTCTAAGATTATACATACACACACGAGTCCCTCCAATCAATATACAATTTCTACACTTAATTTTTAAAAAGTTGGATTTTGGTCGGGTGATTTTTGTCACTATAATTGCAGGAAAAAGTTCTAGAAACTTGAACACAAAAAACCGTAATATGCATACACTGTTTTAAATATCAAGGGTTTTATGCTGTTTCTCATTATTTTCTGGGACTGAGTGCAAAAGCTTTGTAACTAGTGATATGGCTGTCTTGTCCATGTCTTGTCCTTTAGATTTTTGTCCTTAAGCTCTTCTGAGCAGCAATTGTAATGTTCTTTATATTTCTGTGCCAAGCACACTGGGATTGACAAGATTTGGGGCTCTATCAGCTGCCAACATATACAAGTGAAATAAAAAGAGCTGAAAACAAAACAAAGAGTCTCTTTAACATCTTTCATCCTTTGAGTGAGGGGATTTAAAAGAGAAGAAAAACATGAATTCCTCTGCTTTGTAGCTATTGCACTGGGATAGTGCATAGCCAAAGAAGGAGCTCTCTTTCATTTAAATAACTATCTTTGTGCATGTCTATACTTCAGATCTCGTTGCAATACACAGATATCCCACTATACAAGCCTATGAGCTGTTCTGCTGCAAAAATAGTACTCCTACTTCTTGCTACCCAAACTATGTGAGGGAAAAAAAAAAAACAAACAAAACAACACAAAACAAAAAAAACAAACAAAACAGAAAAACCTTGTAAATCCTTCCAAAAGCTGCAGTGAACTCTGCAGGCTGGATTTTAGGTCTTTCGAACCCTCTTAATATCACCTAATGTACCCCATGCGTGAGCTGTGGCCACACGGTAAGGCAGCCCTGACCACTTCCCACGTGTAGAATAGTCTGCAGGAAGGTGGTCCTTAAAGTTTCGGGCTTGGTTGTGGAAAATAAATATTTTTTCTACTGCTGTAGTTAGCCACTTATCTCACTTTTCTGTTACATGGGTAAGTCCACAGGTAACTTTTCATTGTTTTTTGCAATGAATAACAGTAATGAAAAGATGGAGAAGATACAAGTTGCCTCACAGCTAAGCTGGTAAAGTAAAAAAGTTGATGTTTGTCTGGTAAAACCTCTAAACACCTTGACCGTAGTCTAGAAGGAGGTAGTACAAATGTGGTGATGATGAATCAGCTGTGATTATCCCATTCCACCTGAAACCACCAGGCAGATTTCCTTTCTTGTACCTTTGTCACAAAGTAAATAGTTTTCAAGGGGCCAGTGACAACTCTAATAGATAATTTACAATCTGCTGAGCTCCTGGATTAAATAACAGCGAGTCTGTAAAACAACAGGCTTCAGAGAAAACACCAGTAATTTCTTTATTGCCCTCTCTCAGTCCCACAATTAGGATTGATCTCCGCTTAGCAGTCTAGTGCCTGTTAATTGTTTGGAAAAGAATGAAATGACTTAATCTTTATAGGCATCTTCTAGCCTAGGATTTGACTTCATAATTCACCGTCTAAAGCAAAGTGGAGTGCCTAGTTGCATACTGTACTTTAACAAATACTTAATTTACAAACAGCAAAACTAGATGGTCTCTGCTAAGTGTCTGGCAAAATGGTGCCACCGATGGCATCTGGCTTCCTGCCACTGATGGGCAGGCAGGAATAATCCTGAAAGAGTGCTTGTCTGTACTGCTGGTCTGGCAAGGCTCACACTAGAGTCAGAATTTAATCATCTCTTTATCTCTTTATTGCTTCTCAGGTGTTGGTCGCTGCAAGTATTTAACAAGGGGAGGAACCTCTGCAGATGCAATCACTTCAAAAGATTTTATTTTTAGCAGGAGATTGTTTAGCTATAAAAATTTGCCTTTTCATAACACAAAAACACTAGTATTTATGATGATAAAGTCTTAAAATCTTACTTGGGAGTTTTGTTGAAGTATAGAAGATTCAGTATTTGAAGATTTCTATTTTCATGCTGTTGCTGGAACTCTTTGTACTAGTACTGCACAATCCCTCGTAATTGCAAGTTGCACCAAAAATGTCAGTGTCCAAGGGAAGGAGTACAACTCTTCAACTTTGTGGATGGGTTATTAACACAGAAGTCACAAATTCTAGCACCTACTCCAGCTCAAATTGGAAAGAGTTCATGACATTGAAAACAGTTTTTATAAAAGTGGTATAGCTTGAGAATTACCAGCTTTCTCACATTTTTTAACTTAGTGGTCAGAGCATTCACTAGTGAGTTAAGAGATCTTGTTCGTAGTAAAAGTAGGAAGACGGACAGATTAGAAATCCTGTCACTTAGATCCAGCTGAATGCTTTTTCTTCTCTGATATTCAAAAAAAAATAAAAAAAATATAGTCTGCTATTATTTAACCTGTACGCATTTTCTTTCAGTAATCTGAGGTTTGGCTTACCCACCTTGCAGGGTCATTTTTCCAGTATCCCTTAGGAGCAGAACCCAAAATTCTCCCAATACAGCAAATTGTATGATTTGCAGCCTTCCCAATATGGTTAATGAAATATTAAGCAAGATGGATCTTTGCAGAACCCCACCTCCTCTCCAGCCCATAGCTTAGAATAACCACCAGTAAATCATTGTAGTATTCTGTGCTGGTTTTACCTATATCTCAGCAGTATTATTTTGCTTTCAAAATTTCTTCATGCTTTTGCACCACTGAGATTCTCACCTGATCACTTTTTTCTCATGTTTGCTGTTCTCCAGTCATAAAGAGCTACTCCTGGCCCAAATCATGGAATAGTTAAATGGCAGGATTCATTTATTCCATATGTAAAAAATTCTCACATTAAAAAAAAAAGAAAGAGGTCAGAAAGAGAAAGGCTGGAAAAAAAAGAGAAGGGTGATAGCAGGCATAGGATTTTTCTTCTGAAAAGTAATGCAAGTTCCAAAGTTTACATCACTATTTTAGGGAAGGTAAAATAAAATATATATATATATTCACAGACAGAGGAAAGTATCTACATGCTCTGGCTGCACCTCGCTATAAGTCCCAGCAGCCACAAATGTGCTGCTGGAGTATGGCGAAGGGTTAATGATGGTTCTGGCGTTGACTCTTGCTTTGGATGGGTTGGGATCTAGGTGCAGCAACTGAGACAGAGGAACTACAGAAAGGCAGTGCTGAAATCCAACAGAAACAGTGAAAACACGCGAGCTGATGGGCAGTCAGTTCAAATTGGCCGTCAGCTTGGTGCATGTCCATCTGGGTTTGGATTTTGCCACTATTTTCCAGTCACAGAAGACGAACCCATAAAGTAGGTCAGCTGGCACAGAAGTGAGTGTATGTAGCCCAACAATTTCAGCTGGTGAAATGAATATACATATCCAGAGCAAGAGTATAATCATGTGTCATGAGTGTATTTGATCTAAAATAAATTGCAGTGAAACTTGCACTAAGGAAGAATTCCAGTAGGCAATATCCTCTCTTAAGACTACTTCAAAGTATCCACAAGATTTCTAGTACATTATGTCCAGACTTAGTAAAATGCCAACTCCACTTGACAACCGACTTTTTCTTTATTCGTAGTCCCTGGAGTGGTAGCTTAAAACATCCCTCAATATACTTCACCTGTCTGAAACACTTTCACAGGTTTAGAGGGCTAAATTACACCAAAATTACTCTCTTCTTTGATAGTTCACAGTACAGCTCTTAGATAATCCCTAAAATAATTCTGAGTAAAAATATGCCATCAAACAAGCTTTCAGCATCTGCTCATTACAATGTCTAAAGTTAGGATTCAATATATTTCTAATTATCTCAATTGTTTTCCTCAGATTTATTCTAATTCTATGCTAATAAGTACTAAATTCCTGATGCTTCTGTAGTAAATAATACATTTAAAATCTCAAGTGAAAGATTCAGATCAGGAAGTAAACTGACTAGCTGCAACATAGTAATAACTGAGAAAATCTTTGAAAGGTTGTGGACATGTGAGAATGAATTTCCCTATATTTATGCTTATGAATTTGAATTTGAAATAATACCATCTGAATAGAAATAAACCATTTAGACACACCACATTCACAAAGATTTCAAATTGGATTCTGGTAGAAGGGGGGAAACAAACAAATAAAAGCAAATCATCTGCCCTCCAAAATCCAGTTTTCTCTTGTTTCGGTGTTATTGACGGCCATTTTCTGAGTCACAACAAAAAATTCTCGATGCTGTTGTCAACTTGTCTTCCCTTCACACTACCCCCTGAAACAAAACATAATGCTTAATTTGTATCACATCTGAAATTAGAACTAAGTCTGTGATCAGCTTTGTGCTTCCAGGTGGTTCAATCTTCATAAGTGCACAGTCCCTGGGAGATAGTCCGTCTCTTCAAAGTGGTCCTCAGCAGAGCCTTAGCTGGGCACAGACATCACGTCATCCTCACCAGGAGATGCTCACCATACTCCCCAGCTTTTCCCATCAGTGTGTTCCTGCTGTTATCAGAGGTACTGGGATTAGCAGGGATCGAGGAGTAACTTCTTGCATTTCTTTGGGTTTATGGTTTACTCTGAACCTAAACACATTCAGTTCCTTTTTTATTTTTTTTTATTATTTTCATTTTATTTTAATAGTATTTTTAAGTTTTTTATTTTATTTTATTTATTTTTTTCATTTTTACTTTAATCTCTATTATAAAAAATCCAGCCGTTATCAGCTCCACACTAATAAGCAAACAATACTGAAAAGAGATTCTGGCAAAAATAACACTGCTGAGTGCTATGCCTTCTTGCATATTGAGTTTATTAGGTTCAGGTTCTGGATTGTAAGAAATCTGAAGCAGTATCACACTAATAGTGTTAGGCAACTGTCTCGGAGATATGAACCAACGAAGAACACAATGAATGTCCATTATTCATACAGTATGAATGCTTCCTAAAGTAACTTAGGTGCTTTCTTTTTTTGTAATAGTGCTTTTTGTTTCCTCTATTAAGTAGTGCTTAAAACCCACAACTTCAGTCAATCGGTAAACAGGATCATTACTCCTAAGTGTTTCAGATTCTGAATCAAGAGTTTCATTTAATTTTCCAAGTGGAATAACGCATACAGATGAGGATGTCAGATTGCAAATAACCTGTATTAGAATGGTGTGTACAGTGCTTATGGTAAGCAATCAACGTTATTGACTTAGCTTGGGGATTTAAAATGCTGAAAAACATTAACAGATTAAATTGATTGGAAGAATGGAGATGTGCATCGCTGTGTTAAAAATATGAAATGAGAGTAAAATGGTGTAATAGTATTTTGTAATTCAGAAATATATATGCATAGGTGTACATATAGGTATATATGGATAATGCCAGTATTATTGATTTAAATTTCTGTAGGGACAAAATAAAGCATACTGATGTTAATTTGAATGGTTATGCTGGGATTCATTATCAATATGTTAAAATATAAATTGTTGGCTACATCACTCCCCTGTTGAACTCTTTCCGTTAGTCATCAGTGGCCATCAAGTCTCACTTCTCATAGTTTTGAATAGTATTTATTTTTCTTCCTTCTACAACCACCATTGTCACTTTGGAAACCTTTCCAGAGACAATGACAAAATTCAAATGACTCATTTCCAAATCCAAAGACTAGTAGACTCGTGTCTATCAGTAGGAGCATTATCACAGAATGCTCAGCCATTTCTTGCATAGTTTGAACAGCCCAGGCTGCCACAGTGAAGTGCCTCTCAGCATTTTCATAATAGTTCCATGTCTGAGGTTTTTCTGTAACCCAAAAGTATACATGGCCTAGGCTCAGAATTAGAATTTTTTTCATAAGAGTGCATCAGATTTGTGCCATAAGCAAGCTTAGTCAGGATAGCTACTGTTGCTTGTAAGGACTTAATTTAATATTTCCAGCTGTAGGTGGATGTTATTTGTTTGTTGTTTGTCATTCACAGGATTCAGTGTATTAAACACAAAGCATGCCAAAACCCAATGGTGATATTCTTGCCCATATTAAAATGCTCTTTAATGCCACAGCTTGCCTTGTTGATTTAATCAAGACTGTTTGCTGTGCAAAATATTAATTGCAAGAAGTCTATCACGATCTCGCCCTGAGTACATACAGCCTGCCTGCATAGGAACTCCAGTTCACAAAGTGTGTTCTCTGCAGAGTCACCTTGGGTTGATATCTTGTCACATCTCATAAATGCCACATCCATCCTACCCAGCAGCTGGGTGAAGCAACCTGGAGGGATACCTGGGCTCCCACTGGTGCTCCTGAGCAAAGACGGGTGAACATCCCCATGTGGGACAAAAGCAAGAGATGCTTATGTTTCTTAAAAATATGCTCACTTTTTCTTTCTTTCTTTTTTCTTTTTTTCTTTTTTTCTTTTCTTTTTTCTTTTTTATTTATTTCTTTCTCTTTTGTCTTATTTTCCTTTTTTTTGCCTTTTTTTTTTTTTTTTCCTAGAAGTGAGTTATTAAACTCCGTGGCCCTCAGCTGACACACTCACATGCTCATCCAGGATCACTGCTGCCCTTCCAAATTGGTGTACAGGGTCTCTGCTGCATTTTACCCTGCAGGTAACTAGGGTTTGTCATGGATAAAGTATTTTCTATCTATAATTTGGAAAGCAGTAGGAGATTTCATGGGACGGAAAGTGCTGTATAATGGCCCGGTCCTGCGATTGTTCCTTGAAGCTATGCTTGTGGTAAGTAGTGATGGGTCAATGCCTCCCTCTGGTTTTGAAAACATTAGTGGAAATTTTGCCAGAGCAGAAACTGTGCCATTAGGCCTTTGTATCAGATGCTTTCTACACACCTTTTCTATCATGTAATGTTTATGCGGTAATAATGTTATATCATTGCTGCTCATCAATGTTAAGCTTCCTTATAAACTGCCCCAGTGAAGTGAATAATCCCTTTCCACTGTTTTGAATGGCAGACATCATTTCTAGTCTAATCGTACCCAAACATCTACATCTATAAGTGCCTGAGTGTGGAAATATACATACTAATTGCAAATCCCCCCATGTTAGCCTTGCAAATGAAACCGTGTTCAGTTAAGCATGTGAAAGCCATGATGCATGAAATGCCAGATGTCTTGCTACCTGTGCAACTTAATTTAGACTTCTAGGCTTTCCAGTGTATCTATTAACTGATGAAGGGGGAACTTTTTGAAAAGTGTGCTCAAATAATTCAGTTGGGTTTTTTTCAGCTGATAGGCACAATGAAGTTCTTTAAATGGTGGTGAGCAACATATTTCTTCACTTCTAAGTGCTTGACTTTCACCCAACCATTGTTTCTAATTTTTTTTAGTCAAAACACTTTGTCACATTACAATCTTCTTCAAGAGAAAAATCAATAAATATTTTATTATTATGGCTGTAAAAAAAACAAAATACAAGGAATAAAACCCATCCCTACCCCCAGTCCCAGAACTTCTCTCCACAAATACTAAAACTTTCGTTTCTTTTATTTATCAACAAGTGCTCTTGGGCTTTGTTAGTCCTGGAGTTTACCTTTAGTCGGAAGCTGGCAAAAGCTACAGTTGCAAGAAAAGGAAAGGAAAACATGATCAGCCGCTGAGCTGGCCAGTGACATTGAAGCACCTCATCTCTCATTCCTTCCTCATCCTCAACCCCGTAAGGTCTCACACCCCATCCAGGTTACCTGGCATCTCCCAGACCCTTTTGGGGACAGCTGTGCTGCCTGCAGCTGCTGCCTCACTGCTTTCCATCCCACTTGCCTTCGGCTGGGTTGTCAGCCAGCTGCGATTTCCTGGGGAACACGAGCAAGTGAAAGGAAATGGCAATTATCAGCTATTCATATGGTAGCAGAACCTGAATGGGATTTAATGGGACAAATAAAAGACCACTTCTCCCGCCCAGGAGCCTCTGCTGGCTCAAACCGTGGAGGTTTCTATAGAAATATGAGAAACTTTTATAGAGGAAAGATGGATCTCCAGCTTCTTCCTGTAGCATTGGGTTTATTTATCACCATTCATAATGTTTATTTATCACCACACAAAATGTTATTTTATCACCATTCATAATGTTAATTTATCACCATTCATAATGTTAAATTCAATCAATTCAGCTGGTCACCCTCTACTTTGGGGGTTCAGCACTCACACGTGGTAGTAGCTAACTTACAAATTGGTGGCAGGCCGGGTTTATTCTGGGGTGTAAAAATGTCCCAGGAAAGCCCAAAGCTTGTTTCTTTTCTTGATTGCTTGCTGTTGCATTTTACACCTTTCAGCTCCGAGTATCAGCACATCCATTCAGCTCATAACTAGGATTGCACGATCTAATTCTTCTCCTCTGGGCTATACAGATGACATGCTTCATATAACAGCAGCTTTGAGAATATACGTCCTCGTAATGTATTTGTAACTGGTGCTTCAGATGATCTGAGTGCCGGCACTTTTGATGTTTCGAGCCACATTTGGGTGTTCACCAGGGATCATTTCACCAGCATGCTGGAAGAGCACTCTGCTAACCTCCTGCTGTTTTTCCCCAGTTGAGACCAATGTTACTGCTGTTATGGAAGAGCTATGCTTCTGTTAGCAATAATGACTCAGTACATTATGGTAGATTTTGCTTTTTTTTCTACAAGTTCTCTTCGGAGACTCTCATCTGGCTAATATTACCCTCCATCAGGTTTTCTGCCCTCTTTGCTGCTTTCCTTGTATTTTCTACACATCGTCCTTATCTGGTAAAATTATGCACAATTTTGTTGCGTCAGTTAAGGCTAACTGAGAAGAGAATTTTGTATCTTAATTGTTTTTTAACATGGCAAATTTGACTGTATGTAGGTGTAGAAAAGTTTGGTGTTGGGACCTCTCTCTGTTATGTGATGGGTCTGCTGCATCCCAAGCACTTTTCCATGCACAATGGTGGGTTTTGTTCAACAGCATCATGGGAAAGGCAAAGGTGATACACCTTTCAAATTTCACCAAATATGGTACAATTTCATACAACTTTGTAATCCTCAATCAGAGGGTATATTTTTTTGCTTATTGGCCATTGTCACTAAGGTTATAATGTTTATTATTGCTATTCACTGCTATATGAACTTTTAAATTCACACATGGAGAGCCTGCACATATACAATTTCACATTCTCTCACTTAAACACTTGCGCAGTTTTGTGCACAGTAGGACTTTTGGGTGCCTTATTTTTTTTTTTTCCCCAAGAGATTTGATCAGACTTATACATCCAGCATTTTAAAAGACTGCAATAAAGGAAAATGCTGATGCAAGGCCTACTGCATTCCTCTATTAAAAACAAAACTGCAAGTTTTTCTTGCTTCCACCATAAGATACTGACAACCTTTAAATATTTTACAAATGAAAGAGCAGGCAGTTTTATTGTCATTTATGGCCAATATTATAGACAGCTAATAAAAACAGTTTCCATAAGATTGCTTTTTCCAACAAAATTTGAAATTTTGCAAATGAATTACTTCCAAATTCAAAGCAAGGAGCAGTAATATTGCTTAGACCAGATCCTCCAGCATGGAGCTGGGAAACTGTCCCTTTTCTTTACAGAACTTGACACAGAAGACCTGTCCAAAGACACCTTTGTGGTTTGTGCCTTACAGGGAGGCCAGAATTAGGGTAGAAATACTATGCACCGCAGTTCCCCAGGAGCAGGTAGCATGGGTAGCTTCAGCTTACAGAAAAGTCTTCAGGACTAGGAACTTCCAAAACACATCAAACTCTAAAAAATGTTATAAAGAAAACAAATATTCCAAGTATAACTAAAT
The DNA here is from genome assembly GCA_013400615.1 of Syrrhaptes paradoxus. Taxonomy (NCBI): domain Eukaryota; kingdom Metazoa; phylum Chordata; class Aves; order Pterocliformes; family Pteroclidae; genus Syrrhaptes; species Syrrhaptes paradoxus. The sequence goes on along the minus strand of VZTO01017303.1, from coordinate 27,146 downwards.
GACTTTGCAAAAAGACACGCAACAGGTCTAATTTAGTAACAACTTGCACCATAAAATATTAGTCAAGTGGGAGCAAAGCCATTAATACTCCTAACACAAAGCAATTTCACAGCCTCGTATACCAACTGGAATCTTCCAAGTCTAGCTGGTAATTGTGCTTTTTATTCATCTCGGCAAATTCCATTTAGTGCTTTTTAGCAGTTCCTTAGCATAAATGCATTGAATGTTGTTAAATTGGATTAAGAGCTTTTATGTGATGTATGTTATATACATATTTAACTGGAGGTGTTTCAACCCATGACAGTCTTATTCATAATGTACACTTTTTAATTTTTTTATTGTTTTTTCCTCTCCCACTAGTAATATTTTCTAATAGATTTTATGAAGTATAAATAGGGGCCTGTAGGAGTCATAGAGTTACAGTCATCTTTAGCTTATTTTACACTGTTTTTGACCTAAAGCAAGCTTAGGGATAAAATCTTTTCAGGTAGATTAGAACCTGGAAAAATAATTAGAACAGTTGTACAGTTCTGCATTTTTTAAATTTACAACTGTCTAATTTTTGTTCAAAACAGATGCAAAATTGGAGTTTTGTGCACTGGCCTCATATTTTAAAACACTCCTTTGGAGCACATTTTCAGAATTATAACCAGATGTTTACTTCAGTCTTTCTTAAGCTCCTTCATGATGTTTCCTGTAATTTTTTAAGTAAAATCTTGATAAAGACTGAAATTGTTAAATTAGTTATGTAGCACTCAAGTGTTTTCAAATGCCATGGCATTCAGCATCCGGAGTACGTCAGTCAGATTGGTGCATGTCTGTAGGAGAGGAATTTTTGCCTGCAATTCAGTGACTAGTTAGTCAGTATTCAAAAATAGCTGATTAACGGACATCATCAAGCACCATCCTCATTTATCTTTTGTGTCATGTTCCCTGCTTTCCTGCTGGTAAGAGACACGAGAGGGTCAGAAGTAGAGAATCCAGAAGTAGAAAAGCTGGTGAGGTTCATCTCTGAATCAAGAGGAAAGACTGATGTTGAGAGAGAGTCCCAGTAAAAATATCTATATATTTATACACACACACACACATACACAAAAAAAACCCTTGCTGTTGTATTTTGAACCATAGTTGACAGACAAGCAGCAAACACAAAAGTGGTTTGTGGATCCCACTGGCACCTGTTTGGGTTGGTCTGTATCCCTTGTTCTGTCTTCCCCACTTGCTGAAAAGTCTCCTAACCTAACTTCCACTGTATACTGAATACATACTCCAATGTTTTGAAATACCATCTCTTTCATAAGGAGCTGTGCACTTTTCTAGAAACTATTGTGGGTAGTGTAAACAAATGTGGGAAAAACTTTTTTAAAGTGTAAGGTACTGTAATTTATTGTATCCCTTCAGTTTTTGCAAGTTTTTCTCCATCTCAGAAGATATGGCACAGCAAATACATTTGTGCTCGCAAATTTCTGCAAGTTTCCAAAACTCCCTTTATGTTCTGAAAGATGCTGACAAGACTGGAAACTGATCCATTATTGGGTTTCTGAGCATGAACTATTGCTAAATGTGACAACTGTAACTTAGCATCATTCTTCAATGAATGCAACTGCTTTTTAAAAAACCTAATGTCACAAGAGCATATGCTTTTTGTGTTACTTAATCATAGAATCATAGAATGGTTTGGGTTGGAAAACACCTTAAAGACCATCCAGTTCCAACCCCCATGCCATGAGCAGGGACACCTCCCACTAGCCCAGGTTGCTCAAAGCCTCATCCAGCCTGGCCTTGAACACCTCCAGGGATGGGGCATCCACAGCTTCTCTGGGCAACCTGGGCCACTGCCTCACCACCCTCACAGGAAAACATTTGTTCCTCATATCTCATCTAAATCTCCTCTCTTTCAGCTTAAAACCATTACTGCTCATCCTATGAACTCACCAAAGGCAGGAGGAGATAGAAAAACCTCACCACTTCCATTTTTCTTCGTCATCAAGGAAGTCTACACAGTCTGATTTCTTTCTTCAAACCAAGGTAAGAGTGTCCCACTAGCTCTAATTTTGGTCTCAACATTGTGGTACAACAAAATGAGACTGTTCATTCCCAAGAAATACAGCCAGCTTTGTTCCCAGGGCGAACAGTCCCATTTCTGATGACTGCCATGCACTAATAAAAGTTGAGTGTTATTTGTAATCCTTTGTTTTCCTTCTTTCAAAGCATAGAAGCAATGACTCAATTTTAATCCTCCAGTTTTCCACTTCAGAAAACAGTTTCCATCTTCATTTCAATTCAAAAAGTAGTCTTATTATTTGCATACAGAGCATATTTTATTACGGTGTTTTTATCTCTGAAATCTGTAACATTTTATTACAGTACTAGGGACAAGTGTTGGTGATGTATTTCTTTCCTGCATGCAGCAATCCATCCTAGGGGGTCTATTTCCTGCATTAAGAGTTATCATTTATGAAATACACAAAACTCACATGAATTGGTGTTGAAAAAACAGTGAGCTTAATTTTTGAGTGAAAAATGTCAGTCTATGTCCTCTGTGTTGGGCTATTTTTTATTTTATTTACATCTTAAGAGTTTTTATTTACTTTGTGGCTAAGGAGGAATTGTAACTGCATGGTCAGTTCCTGTCCAGCTTTGCATCCATTGATACTTTAGAAATATAACCATGTGTACAGAATGAGCTCTTCAAACTTTGGACCAAACTTCAGACCTTGTCCATCACAGGTCAAGGCAGACAGTCAGGGAGACCAAAGAATTGATTGCTGGCTACACTGATGGACCTCATTCATTACTTTTGTTGGGGTTTCTATTTTCTTTAATAACCACAGTCATTAATTTGGAATTCAAGATACCGTTGGAATACAAAATCATGACTAGCAGAAAAATTGAAGCATATTGTTTCTGTCAAGTGAGATGGTTTTTCTTCCATACTGTGCTTGACAGTAGTTTACATATTTTGCCAGAATGCTGCCAAAAATCTTTTAAGACCTTTCCATTTTACTTTGTTGCAAGAACACTGTAAGGGTTGGATGGAAGACAGAAATCCTCCCATATGCCTCATAATCTTTAATTTAGGAAAATTCAAGTTCTGACTAGATTCTTGCATTGCTTACTGTCTTGATTAAGAAATCCTACCAGGTTCCAGAATATGACAATCCCAGAACATTAATCACAATGACTCAAGTTTGGGGTTTTCTTTTTATTCCTATTCATTTTTAGTTACACGGTCTTGTACTGACAGTGCTATAGGTAGCATAAGGGAACTAAATTAAATAGAAGTCAAAGAGATAGAGTGGAGGAAATTAAGACAATCATAGTTTCCCCTGGTGAGGAGGAAGAGAGGGAAATGTGTTTTTCTGCTTAATAAAATATTGTTGAATAGTCAACTTAAAGTAAAATAACGTTAGCAGAAAGAACGTCCAATGCTGCCTCCTCAGAAAAAGCTTATTTACCTATGACAGCTAACCCCTCTGTTACTTCAAAGAATATTAATAAAGAGATTGCAACCACTTGTGGCTTTTCTTTTGGTTAACAGTTTCTGCCTTTTAAGTACAAGGCTTTATAGAAAGGATTCATCTTCTCATGAAAGAGAAACTTCTATTTTTCTGTCTCTTGTACTTATATTTGTGCAATACATATTTCAGTTTGTCTTACATGCCAAAACACACTTTAAATACTTACCTACAGGCAAATCTTGCACCTTGCTTCAGCAAAAAAAATCATCCTTGTGAGTGCTGAAAACTTTTCTGTAAGCCGCTGGCTCAAGAGTATTTAGTGAAATGAATATATGTGCAACAGAAATACAAAAGGTATGCATGCATCTGTGTATCTTCACTGAAATAAACTCTCTAAGGAGCCCATGTTGGTATAAAAATCAGAAAATTTTTACTCTTTTGCTTAATAGTTCCTTCATTTATTCCTGAAGGAGTTTGTCGCTAACCTGCTTTCACCTGTGACAGCCAGGTTAAAAAATCTGTTCCAATCTAAAATGGATCCATTCTAATATTGCCTGAGGGTGCTTAGGTTATGAATTTTGCGATGTATTAGGATACTCTTCAGCGATAAGAAAAGTGCAGAGATTAGATATGACCCAAGCTGTGTATACGTTCTCTCTTTCAAACAGCTGAGAGAGGCAGCCTTTAAAAGGAGTGTTTCAATTTTTTTTTTTATTTCCCCTGAATTGATATGTGGTGTATTTCTTTCTTACACAAGGTGACAACATATGTGAGATGTAAATACTAGTTTGCTCAGGCAGTTACCCCTTGTTGATAGCAGATTATTTCCTCTGGCAAACTTGAAAATAACTTGTTGGTGTATAAGCTACTGCCATTCTGGGGATGCAATAATTTACTATCCTGTCTCTTTTGTGAACACATTTATTTTAATCAGTAGAGTTTGGAATGGCTCTTTTTCATCTGACTCCATTTCTTCTGGAGTTGTACACCCTCTTATAATGTAACAAACGAGAGTGTATTTTCACACACAGGAGAAAAGAGGTTTGATGAATTGCAGAAGAGCATTCCCTATATAGGAAATCATATCCCATGCTCTTTTTCCATGTAAAGCATGTAGCATTCATTTTCTACAGCAGTGGCCCAAATTATTTTTCTGAATAAGGCAATGTTTCACCCCAGCGAGTTACCAGACATTATCACTCACAGCTGAGAACAGTGTCTCAGAAAATAGTGATCACATGCAATTGGGTTGTGGGATTGTGCCACAGAAAATCAAGACTTGTCTGCTTTTGAACTGTTTGCTTACTTTTCTTTCCTCTTTTCTTTCTCTCTCCTTCTTTTTTTTTTCTATCTTTTCTTCTTTCCTTCTTTCTCTCTTTCTCTNTCCCTTCCTTCCCTTCCTTCCCTTCCTTCCTTCCTTCCTTCCTTCTTTCTTTCTTTGTTTCCTTGTTTCCTTGTTTTTTTACTTTAAAAACTTTAAAATAAAATATGCATTTTGTGGAGTATCTAAGGAATAAGATATTTTGCAGAAAAGATCACATATCATACCTGACAAACGAAATTATTGTTTTATACTTGAATATTAAAAAAAGAAAGTGAAAATTAAAACCCTCTGGCTGGAGAGCTTTCTCAGTGTAGAGATATTTAGAATTTTGATTCAACTACCTAGACCTCAAGACTCATTTCACTGAAGTATGTGGAGCTATTTCCATGGCAAGGTACTATTTGAGCTAAATGTAGCAGACACTGGCCTAAATACAAAGCAAAAATGTACTTTGTAATAGTTTGCATAGCTTGGGACAATATACAATTATAACATCATTGATAAAATACTAACACCAAAACTATCACAGTACCTAGTTAAATACACTAATAATTGAAAACATTGTCAAACAAACATGGTGTTCGTTCTGGCTTAAAAATGAAGAGTGTTCCTTGATGCAGATGAATAGTCCACCTTAAAATTAATGGTACTTTTGTGAACATTATAGTTTTTTAGAATAATGAGAAGTATTATCACACACTCTATGGGGCAACTGTTGGTAAATATTAACCTTTTTAGTAACCTTGCTACAGCTGCAGACTCAGCCTTTTTGGATGCATCTCACTTGACTTATGTTTTGTTTGCTTAGTGCTGTCATCATTTCTGCAGATATTCATTTTCATTCTGACGAAAAAAATCTGAAATTTTCTGTGCAGTGTGCTCAGAAAACCAGTGCTAAAACAAGCTTTGCATCCAGGTCTCACTCTGGTGAAATATACTCTGTCCTTAATCTATTTTGATTGCACAACTTACATTTATTTTCCTGTGATATGTGATGCTCTTCAGAGATCTCTTGTGGTCGATTCATGATTTAATAGTCATACGCTGTATGCTGGAGATACGATTAGTTCCCAAAATTTGTCTTTTTCTCACTAACGCTGCTGATATATGTCCTCCATTACTGGTGTGTCCTGATTCTGAGGGGAAAAAATTTAGATCTGTGAGTATTCCTATTTGTATCCCTTCTTATCCATAAGAATACCAGCTATTTCCCTGTCACAAAATGACCTGTTGATATTTGTTGATTCCATACAAATCAGTTGCTGATTTTGACTAGAGTTCTGCATTTTCTCCCTAAGAATTCACTTGTAAGGGTGCCACAAACAGTTTCTGATGAAAAGAGCAGGAATTTTTTTTAAGATCCAAAAATGTTGCATGTATTTTTTGCAAACTTTCTCTACATTTGAACATTATGGTCTGTGCTAGAACAGCCAAACAGAAGTGCCCAAATATCAGAAGACAAGGAGCTGTCATGGCTGTGACCTAATCAACCCTGAAAAATAACTGAAATACATGATTCAAAGGTGTTATAATTTCTCAGCACATTGTTGAGAATATAAAAATTTGAAGAGACTATCCAAGGCCTACAAAGTCATCCAAAGTCACATTGATATTAACGTTACACTAGGAGAGTTTGCAATAGTGAAGAAAATCTTGCAGGAACTCACACATTTGCTGTACATCCATGTCGGAGGTGTACAAGGGAGGAGTACATGTTAGAATAAAAATCTGTGGATATTATTTCTGAAACATCAAAAGGAAACCCAGGTAAATCCTATCAGCAGGGAACAGAGCTGCTTGCTGCAGCAGGCGTGACACAGAAATGGCAGTTCACAGCTGAAAGCTAATTGGTGTCAGGCTGAAACCAAGGAAGACCAGACTTTGAAGAAGAGTGATGGCAAGGTATGATCGATATTCCTCCCCTTGTGAGGGAAATTTGTGATGCTAAACCTCTGAAACCATTTATCACACCAAAGTCCACAGGAGGTTCAATTTAAATAGAGGAATCTCCCAGAGTTGCTTTCTTTCAAGTAGGACTTGGAACAGTCTTGTGACGGACTGCTTCACCAAGGATATTAACAAAAGTTGCAACGGAATATTTGAAACAAATAGCAAAAAAACACCATCCTTCAAAACTGTTGATGTACTTTTGTTTTTAAAGACAATCTTACTGGTCTACTGTAAGGCAGTTAGATTCCCCTTTCTGCATAAAACACAGCATTGTGTACTTGTGCAACCCTTGAAAGGTTTGATACATCGTTCCCTTCCAACCAGAAGGCTGATGCCTGTGGAAAGAAGGCAGAGAGCATTTTCAGTATAGCATGCTGTCCCAACAAAAGCACGTAATCACTCTTTGAGTTGCACTTAACTGCCACATAAACCTCCAAGACCAGAGGTGAGATCTCACCTCACGATCTTCTTGCCATCCCTGACTTGTTCAAAGCCTTTGAAAAAGACAAGAACCCACAGATGGGAACTTTTGCTCATTGGAGCAGTGGTGGCTCACAGTGGAGATCACACAAGACATTTGCAGCATGATGACGTGGAAGTATGACACAGCGAATAGCTGGATTTCTCAGCTTTTCCAATACCATGTCTATTTGACTAGAGTGAAACTTCCACATAATCAGCTATCCAGAGTCTATCATTTGTCACACACTGAACAAAGCCTTTTTTCAGTGGTGGGAAACCAGTCATCCTGAATACAAAAGGCCTTTTTTCATGTCCTTCTGTGTATGAATAGGTTAGTATGTCTTTAAATTGTTTGTGAGCCCTCTAGCTGTGCATTCAGTGCTGTAGGCAAGAAACAGCCAGAATACGAGAATAACTAGGGCCTGACTATTTCTGAATAACCCATCAAAGACATTTATTTGAAGCCCACTCAGTTGATGCGGTTTTCTCTCATTTGGTAAAGGCACAAAGGATGCAACATTTCTTTACTGATGCATATTGAGTAAGACAGACAATCACCTTTTCTTCCTTCAGTAAAAAAAGTGAATAGATCTCCCTTGCAGCAGTTACAAACATTTTTTTTTGTTTGTGTATAATAGTCCTATGGGAAACAGAGCAACACAGGATATGGTTATGGTTCACATAGTATTTTAAATTGTATTTTTGCACCTCTTTGTGTGATACTTTCCTAAGGTTCTATACCCTGGGGTACCTTGGTCACTGGGGAAAAAATAAAAGCAAGAAAACCAAAAAACCGCTCTGTATGAGCATTTTACAAACCAGTTTACACTTTCCTGTTATGTGCCAGACAGGAGAGAATGGACCAGCATGAGAGTTCACAAGCAAGTCAGCAAAACTGCAAATGGATGATGAGTATGGCACTGGCAAAACAGTAAGACCCAGGGTTGGATGACAGACTCGATATAACCACGATGTTTGAAAGAAGACTTCTTTTTTCACTTGGAACCATTTACAATCTAGACAGAAGAGATTTAAATCCTCTTTTCTTGTTTTCATTGGTCAAATACCAGTGAACTGGTTTATTTACAAGCTGAACTGTGTCTAGTTTGGTCTCAAACATGGCACCTACTACTGTGACCATCACACTGCTGATATAGACCTTGCAATGACTGGAGCACAGGAGAATGTTCCATTTAATCTGTAAGAACATTTAACCTCAAAGTGTCAGACACACTTCATTTATGTAAGCAGAAGATGAGTGTAGGTTTCCATATACTTAAAACAGCAACTTCAATATCACTGGGAGAGCAACATTAAAGACAGATTTTTGTCTTCTGTCATTAGCCTACTTGTACTTTGCAAACCTTCAACAGACTCAGTTCCTGATCACTTTGAACAAACTGAGTCCTTAAAATCTTCCCAAGAACAGATCCTTAGAGGAAGTTATATGCATCTGCTGAGCTCATGAAGACTCCAGAGAGATCAGTGCTTGTAGCTGGCAATTTAAATGTTGCTCTGAGATACAGTGGAAAAAACCCCCTTCTTTTTATTTCGAGTAATCAGATGTGTTCACAGACAGTAAGCCTCACCAATAAGTTTAAAGCACAGAATGGCATCAAAACATGGTCTCACTTGGAAAAAATACACTGGAATTACTACCCAGGTAAAAACTATCTTTTGAACTACCAGGAATATTTCAAGAGTCATAGCATCATAGGATGGTTTGGGTTGGAAAGGACCTTAAAGATCATCTGGTTCCAAGCCCTTGCCATGGGCAGGAACACCTCCCACTAGCCCAGGTTGGTCAAAACCTCATCCAGCCCAGCCTTGAACACCTCCAGGGATGGGGCATCCACAGCTTCTCTGGGCAACCTGGGCCACTGCCTCACCACCCTCACAGGAAAAACCTCCCTCATAATAACCAATCTAAATCTCCCCTCTTTCAGTTTAAAACCATTGTCCTTCATCCTATCCCTACACCCCCTGATGAAGGGTCCCTCCCCATCTCTCCTGTAGCCCCCTTTCAGTACTGGTAGGTGCTCAAAGGTCTCTCTGGAGCCTTCTCTTCTCCAGGCTGAACAACACAAACTCTCTCAGCCTGTCCTCACACGGGTGGTGCTCCAGCCCTTGAACCACCTTCATGGCCTCCTCTGGACCATCTCCAACAGTTCCGTGTCTGTCCTGTGCTGAGGACCCCAGAGCTGGATGCAGCACTGCAGGGGGGATCTCCCCAGAGCAGATCAGAGGGGGAGAATCTCCTCCCTCACCCTGCTAGTCATGCTGCTGGTGATGCAGCCCAGGACACGGTTGGTTTCTGGGCTGCCAGCACACATTGCCAGCTCATGTTGAGCTTCTCATCAACCAGCACCCCCAAGTCCTTCTCTTCAGGGATGCTCTCTATTCAGTCTCTGCCTAGCCTCTATTTGTTCTTGGGATTGCCCTGACCCATATGCACAAGACTAAAGGACGTAGGAAAATATCAGATTCACAGCCAAACTGAAACAGTCTGCAAGAATACCTTCTTTGGCTGTTAGAAGTAAGGTTTTTTGGAACCACTGTACTTCAGACCCATCCAAAGTGAGTACTTCACCCTCCTCTGGGATCCAACATGATGGTGATGACCAATGGTTCTTGGCTCTGAGGACCTGTCAGTAAAGGGGAGCTGTGGTCAAAGTTAACATGGAAGCAGAATTTTAGGTGCTTTTAAGAATTTTCAAGGGTGTAGACAATCTTCTCATGGTCTCCCTCCATTCCTTACAAATAAAGTGTTTTAAAGGGATAATGTTCCACACACGAATAGTTGGGCTTTTTAGTGCCTGCTATTACCTGTGGCTCAGGTTCTTTGAACCCTCAATAGACTGTTTAATTATTACTCACAAAGCTTTCATAGGTAAGCGTTTCCCAGTTTTTGAAGTTGATGCAGGAGAGTGAACACCCACTTTCACCCATAAGCACCACTGCATGTTGAACTGGGACAATGCTAAACTGGATTTTGTTTCTCTCCTACTCCTCTGCTGTGTGGTCCTCTTCAAGATATTTTAATTTGGTCTTCTGTGTGCCCCACCAATCTAAACCAGAAATTTACTGTAGCAGCTACAGGAATTATTTTTCTAGCTGTTTCTTTAGATGTCCCAATTTGGGGTGGTGTAACAACAAAACAAGTAAACCCCGCAAGATTTCTTGGTGTGTTCGATGTAATTATGACTCTAGAACAATAGGTTCTTTGTGAATATCCCTGCTTGTGAGTTAATATAAAAACTTGTATGCAGTGTGTACATTTTATGTACATATGCACATTTATGTATTTATACAGATTCCTACCTCTGTGTTTATGTAGTTATATATGTAAATTATCATTAATGCAACTATATTGGAGATTCAAGTAACTTTTGTGTAATGCATAAGTAACCGAAGCAAACATCATGCCACCCTGTGTAGTTCTCTTACCCTTTCAAAACAAGCCTCTTGATGAAGGCGATACTTGGCTAATTAATTATGTTTTGTCCTTGTTGCCAGTTTTAACCTATAGCATTGTCTTAGGCGGTATAGCAAAACCAGAAAGATAATGACGGATGCATTGTGACATTCCCTGTGCAAATCATGTTACAGTCCTCCTAGTACTAATTTTGCCAGCCAAAGCAAAGGTAATCCTTCTAAATAATAGCTAAGCAAAACCATTACAATGCATTACTAGCGGGTACGGAGGGCTCCTATGGCTCATTTATAACAACGTGAAGCCACAGAGCTGTTATCTTTATCAGAATGATTTTCTCTGGGTTGTGATTTGCGACACCGGCAAACAAGCAATCCACACGCGCGCAGCCTCAGCACCAGCAGCAGTTTGGGATCAATGTGGGTGTTAATGACATTGTGAGTAGATAAATACAAGGGGCAGGAATCCAAATCCCACAACGACCCTCCTGCAGTTAATGCCTTCTCTTTGCAAATGGCGTGTTCTTGGAGCCAGTCCAGGAGCCGTGGTCACAAGATGAACCTTCCCTGACTCTGCAATGCATTAGCATCCAACATAGCCGGGGATCCGCGGACGTCACTTATGAATCACTCAAGAGGCCCCCACATGTATTTTCTGAATAAGTGTCAGTAAATGTGTCGTGCCCATGCTAAAGAGTACAATTGTTTAACACTTTGTCAGGCAGTTACCATGGGGTTGTATCAACGCACGAGGATGTGTCTTTTATAATTTAGTTGTAATGGATTTTTGACCCATGAATCAATAAGTGGGGTTGCAGACTGAGTAGTATTTGCTTCCTGAAAGGCTGTGTGATATCAGCAAGGTCAGTTTACTGTCATTTTTTTTTTATCAGGAAAAAAATACTTAAGGGGCATTTAACAAATTTTGACAAGGTGACCCACAATTATCCATTAGTGTTGTATTTGTCTAAGCCTCTCTGCATTGATGTGCAAGGACTATGTAATAGTTCATTGATGTCCTACTTGGGGGTGGGGAATAAGGCAAGTGGGACTTCTCCAAGGTCTTTCATAGCCAGAATGCATCTAGCTATTGCCATATTGATAAAACATTTGGATAGTTAATCAACACAGCTAAGCCTTTTTAACATGTCATGTATTGTAANAAAAAAAAAAAAAAAAAAAAAGAAGCCATGAGGATGCAATTTTTGCTTTTAAATTTAGTGTAAAACCATATCTTGGTAGACAATAAAGACATAGAAGACATTCTGAGTTAAACATGGTCTCTGATACTAATACCAAGCAGCAATACAGCCATGAGGTGTTAGGCAGAGGCAGTGTTATGCTAACTCCTGCAAGTTTTATCTGGAGAGATGATGAGCTGCACATTCACTGGGAAAGACAACATTTTAACTTTTTTTCTTCCCACACTAGAGAGAAGATAAAGCTAAATACCCAGTTCTTCAGTCTCTGAGGATTTTGTTCAGATTCCTCCTTCTACTACACCTGTGAGATGGGGTATTTTGCAGGGATGGGGAGAGATCCACCTGTAATGTGTAGAACCCAGGAGAATATATCAGAGTTGTTTTACTTACTTACATTAATTTTTACAGGGATGTACAGGAGAGAAACACAAAACAAACACCAAATATCTGCAATGGTAGCTGGAGTAATTTCACAGCTATCTTTACTTCCTTCGCTGCATGACCTCCAAAGCATCAGAAACAGGGGAGTGCATTCTCAGCTGCAGTGAAGTCGCATCATTGCACGGGCTTCAAAGGGTCCAGAGGATTTATACCAGCTAGAGATAAGACAAGAGGGGCTTTTGGTATCTGGGAGACCCTGCAAAGCAGTTCCTTTGTTTGTTACTGAGAAATAGTGTAAATCAAGCCAGCTGAGGATAATACCAGCTGGTGAACAGCCTGGCTGGGATGAAGGATCCCAGGTCCCTTTCCTACCTGCATGGTGTTTATAGCACCAGGTCTGTGACCCTGCCTGTTGCAGTAAGGATTTACTACAGTAAGTTCCAGCTCCCATTTCTCATTAACCATGATTTCAAAGTAGCTCATACCTTTGCAAATAAACTCATGCATTCAGGGGGTTTGACTTCTTTGCACCCAAGAAGGTGACCCTTAGTCTGAATACAGAGGATGTAGCAGCAGAGCCTGGGCTTGACCAAAAGGAAGGTTAATAGACTAGGGGAGGCAGACCAAAACTGCAAAATAAATAAGTAAAGGTGTTACTACAAGTCTATTTAAACTTTTTTAACTGAGAAGCTGAGTAAACGGCCTTACATTACATTATATATTAAGCACTAATGAGTAACTCCACAGAGTAAGTGTCTTAAAATGCACTAGTTCAATTTGAATAATTTGCATAGAAAAATACTTGGGAAAGATGGAGAAAAAAACCAGCTGTTTTATTCCTGTGTTTCGTCTGTGACCATACTGTTCGTGAGCGTGGCTAAGCTGTAAGCCATAGACAAACTAACCCCAAATAGACTTGGGTTGTAATTTTCTTTCTTTAAAGTAGTGGTGGCCATGGCTCTGTACAATGCATTACAGGAAAGAAATTAATGGCCCAAATGTAATGCTTACCTATGTTCTGAATGTATGTGGAAGGACTTGTGTAACTTGAAAAAACAGGTATGTTGTTAGCAGGTGGTGCTGACTGTGTTAGTAGAACTGAATTTCTGAGAATACCCACTATGAGCTGAACTTTAACCAGCAGCTAATATACACATTTGTTTAGTTAGCAGAAAATCTTTAACTTCTCTCCAGTTAAGCTACCTGAATTACTGGGCAACTGCTAGATGGGGGGTAAAAACTTGCCCAAAACTTGCCCAAAACCTGATGTGTGTTTGTGGAGTCAAACACAGGGGACAAAACTATTCTTTGCTCAATGTCTTCCCTTACTCTTCACTATTTACTCTAGAACTTCTATCGCAGGGATGTATCTTGCCTTCTGTCCCTGCCAATTCTGAGTTAAGTGTGGAGAATATTTCTGTAAAGTTGACCAGCAAAGTTCTGTAAAGTTCAACATTGCCCACACCAAGTCCAAGTAAGAATTTTAGGAAATTTTTGAATAATAATCCTGTAAATAATCATTATTTTAACTGTTGATTTTTGACTTGCTGTTTCCACAACTCTAGGTGTGAATCATCTAGACATGAGTTTTTTAAAAAATAATTTATTAAAAAAATTAACTGCTATCTCTGATCTTTGTGCTCCTCCATTATTTATCAGTCAAGTGGTTGTGAAAATACTACACCACAGTTCATGACAGTTAACTACAATTTGTGATGTACCTGGATACAAGGGAAATGGAAGAAAAAGAAATGTATTTGAAATTATTTGTTGTGAGATTCTGGTTCCAGGCAAAGTTAACCACATCCTGAACAATATTAAAGTTGGCTGGTACATCTTAAAACTACCTGGAACTCTATAAAATAAATTTCCTCTGAAATTCTTGGATTGGCATCTGTTACAGAGTATCAAACTCATACGGCTTAAGCTGTCAAGTGTGACATAATTAACACTGGGAGACACAACAAGGTAGTTCAAAAAATTTATTTCCTAAAGAAAAAAGAATCCTCAAAGTCCGTCCTGATGCTGGAGATGGATGCGTTGAAGGGTATTACAGCTCCATATTCCCAGTACATATACATCAGAAAGAAAAGGGCTTTGGTTCCATTTTTCTCTTCCCATTTTAATAGAATTTATCCAACAATTGCCACTATCACTGGAATATATTGGTACATTGTCTAATTTGCTATAGCTGAACTGATCAAAAATTACAAATGAAATGAAACCTGTGTTCCATCACGTTAAAAAAGTATGTTCCTGGTGAAAGTGAAACCATTTTTAAATAGCATAACATTATGAAGTGGCAGTGAGAAGCAGAACTAAAAAGGAAAAAGAAATAACGTCATCAATATTGCATCTTTTAATTCACAGTTAATGCATTTGTTTTCTGAGCTGGTGGAGTATAAATGTCAAATCAACCACTCTTAATTAAAAGTCGTATTACTTTTTATCTTATGCAAAAGAACAGTGTTGACTGCCCCATTTGTTTTTCAGTTTCCGGTTATTTCAAGACCATGCTGTCATTTAGGATTGTATTAAAATATTCAAAAAATATCTCAACATCAAAATTCTTTTAATGGCTTGCAAATGACCACGATGATTTTCAGATTAACTTGTGGGGTTTTTTTTAAGGGAACCAATGATTTTTTTAGCAGCTAGTTACCATGTTTTTTCCTGGCTTGTGAAATTAAAATACATCTCTCTGCTTCCCATTTTTCACAAACGTACTGTACTCTTTTCATTCACAGCTTGCCCACAGCAATCACCAGTGAAAAGAGAAGATGTCAAGGAAAACTTTGCATAAAAAGGTTTATTAATAAAAGGACCTTCACTCATTATCACATGTAAATAAATAGTTCAATAAAGATGTTTCTGCTGGTGACATTGTTGTCAATGAGAGAGACGTGGCCATCTTAGAGGAAAGCACTTTAGGCACCATGCAGAATATTATATTATTATATTGAAGTGATAAGCATTATGACTGTATAATTCAGGTGTGTTTGTGAATGCATATACGCAGAAGTGTAATATGTGTGGGTGTTTGTGCATTAGAGAGCATTAAACTTCAAATCACTCTGTGATTTTATACATACTATATCAGAGTTATTAGAAGCTTAGCTCCCAAAAATCTCTTTTCCATTATTTCTGCATTGGTGAAACAAAGTTCCTTGAAAAACAATGACAAATGATGTATACTACCCAAAGATAAAACTGAAAACAAAGGATTAGCTATGCTGTGTAAATTATAATTATAGTTGTAATTGGTTAAAATGAATGTGTAATAAAAACCTGAAAGGATGTGTAAACAGAAAGTGAATTTCAGTAATGAATCAATAGATGATGATGTATTCATAATTCTGTTTTCCTTTTTTCTTCTAATTATAAGTTGCAAAGAATCATCTAATATTAATAAGTCATGCATAATGCAAAATTCTGTTTTTAAACTTGGAATCTTTTTTATGACTGGATTAAGAGAAAACATTTCACAAATATTTGTTTGCATTTTTAATGTTTGGTAACTCAAAATTCCTTACTCGAAATAAAAGTTTAATGCTTGAGATACTTCACGGTCACAAATGAAAAAGTATAACTGGAAAACAAGAAAAAAAAAAACCAACACATTTTCATTTATGGGCTCTGGCTACTCAGAAAGCAATAATTCATCAGAAAACTGTTCACCACTTTTTTCCCCTGTCCAGTCACTGCCGTGTCTGTGGAGAAGCAATCAAATCTGTGAAGTAACTGCTTCCCAACGTCTCCATTTCACAGCTCAGCTAATTAACGAGAGATACCATAAGCTTTGCATTACCTACAAGGGCCACGCTATCAGCCACTGGAGGAGAACAACCTCATCACTGCAGTAAGCCTCAGAAGGGCTCATGGGAGCCGTTGGGGAGCTTTGGGCTATCCCAGCGAGCTGACATGCCCCGACGCATCTGGATGGATGCAGCAGTGGCCCAACAGTCATCTTCTATGAAATTAGCATGTTACTTTCTCAATTTTTAATTGTAATGTTTCATGGCGCTTATTGCACATGTTGTGGCAGCGTCATGTCGGAGGTCATAAGTAACGTGTTCTGGAGGATGTACATACGGGAAAAACAATCTCTGCTCCCACAGGATGACAAATTTAACACGTCGGGAGACAGCAAGAAAATTAACAAAGGAAGAGGAGGCTGCTAGCCGTCTTCAGGATTTTTTTTTTTATTTTTAGCATTATAAACATGGTCTCAGACTGATGGCGTGTACAATAACATCACTTCTGTGGCTGCTTTTTTAGCAACATTTTCTGAAGTTTTGCTTGCAGATAACTAATTTGTAAGTGCCAATGTGCAGCCAGCTAAACGCTGAGTGTACAATTGCAAAACTGTCTGTATGGCAATGCATAAAAAATTAATCACTTAAGTATCTTTTGTGAAAAATATCATCACCATTACTGAACACTAGGAAGCTATTTATATGAACATATTTTAAATTGGCAAGTCATTGATTTCTATTTAGAATTCTTTGCCACTGTCTATGAAGCAAAGGAGTTTTATATGGTTCCAGAAGTGGAAAGATTTATATAATAACCATTAAAGGAATATGCAAATGTCAGTTTAGAGAGTGGTGTTCAAACATTTGTCTTTTGGAGGTTTTTTTTCCCCCTAAAATGAACTTTCATTAACTCAGGAAAACAGACAGTGATATGAGAATGTTGTTGAACCTTTGAATATATTTCATTTTATCACTTTTAATGCATCTTTAATATTTAACATTCATCTTATTATAGACAGAAATCGTGAGATGCATGCACAGTTTCCACACAGTTTTAAAGTTCAGTGCACAGTCACAATTCTGAGGGGAGACTTCACACATTTATGAAAAATAAGGCATTTTTGCAGTAAAGTTGCAAAGTGTGAAAGAATTCTTGTTTTATCTGCTTTACTTATCATGTTTATGAGTTATTTTGCCTGGAAGTAAATTGACAAGTTGTCAATGAACAATAGACACTGCTTCAGCTAGGTTTTTCACAGGTTCGGATGCCTTTGGGCAAAAGGGCTAAATCTGTAGTTTGCAATCTAGCATATGGAGTACTGAAAAAAGTGGCAATGGGGTGAAAGGCATTTACTGAGAAATTTATGTGGCTGCTGATTTCTAACCAGTGCATTTGGTCTGGGGTTTGTGAATTTCTTTATAAGTGCTCTGCCCATGAAGTTAGAGAAGGGGATTTCAGTTTACACATAATGACCCAATTCTGTCTATGTCTGCAGTACTGATGATCTGCTCTATCAACATATATACTTTTATTTTTCACCATGAGCAATGGCACCTGCATCTTTAATAACAATAAGGCTCTCTTTAAACAAGTCTAATGTATGGTGTTTGCATACTCCTACTTTTTGTCACAAGAACTGCTCCATAATCCTCCAGTTAACACAATTCTTAATATCTTTATCCCTACCCTCATTATAAGCACACCTTCCTGATGTGCCAAGTATGTTACACACTTCACAATTAGATAAAGATGATTTCAAATCCACATACTGTAGCATGGGGAGACATTATTCTCATTTCCTTTACATGATGTTGTATTGGTCAAGAGACCTTAATGCACAGGGGTGAAAAAATGTGATGCCAAAAGCCTTTCCAATTTCTAGATACTCTTTAAAAGAAGGAGGGGAGAGTTCAGGATTTCCCTCTTTATTTGGGCTAGAGGGTATCTTTAATATCTACCTTCTCTTGTCTTTTTTCAGTTGCTGAAGCTATTAAAGTTCAGAACCCAAAAAATGTGTCATTTGCTTGGCCAGAGACAAACTCACATTACTCTAGAATTTTGCTACCCATGCACTCAACAGAGTATCTTTAAAATGAGCTATGAGAAATGCCAAACTCTTTTGCTAGGAAATATTTATGCAGTTATGTAGTTTAGGAGCATTACAGTTGGCAATTAGCATAAGAAATAACACTATGAGCAGTAAAAGTGATGATAAATGACTGATGAAAGGACACTAAATTAGACTAGTTACCACACTTAATTAAGAGACAACTGTGCTACTTGCTTCATGTCAGTAACTTACATCTGACAAAAAGGGTAAGTAGACTATTTTAGTTATTGTCATGGCCAAAGAAAGTACCACTAAAGCAAGGAGGGGTGCGAATCATAAAAGCATCACATCACGTAATGCACTAGTCAACTTGACAAAAATATTGAATGCATTCTGTTTTAATGACTTACAATTTCTTCAATTATGAATGATCACGCAGACTATTTTGGCTACTGTACTGGAATATTATTTAGGTTTTAATTATCTGCATGCAGCAATGAAGCATGTTTTCCAAGCTCTGTGATTTACATGTCAGTTTTGGCCAATAAAAAGACAAAAAGATTATGACCAGTTCCATTTTTAACTGTTTTTCGTGGTTTTTAATTTTTTAAATACAAGAAAGAAAAAAAAATTATCACAAGAAAAGTTCCAGAAAGGCTTCTGCTGGAGGTTGCCTATCTTGTGCCAGTTACAACCACCTGGATTTCATGAGCTATAATAGTTGCAGAATACCAGGCTACCATTCAGAAGTCTGCCTCTTCAGTAAGCTTTTGTGAAAATTGTGCTGATCATAAACCTGAACATATGCTGGTCATAAAAGGGAGCACTATATTTCTTCCAAAACAGGTTGAATCACTCTCAGCAAAAAGAGAAGAGTGGAAATGTGAAAACTCATTCACCAAATCTGACTAGATTTAAAGTAGATGGTTGTCTCTAAAGTAGCTGAAGGTGTACAGCAGTTGCTGTGAATGCAGAAAGACAGCCTCTCCCAACACTGGAAGGGTGCTGCTCCTCCAAACAGCAATAAATTGAAGCTAGGTGTCTGGGTAGTTAGTAAAATTAAGCATATTGACTTCCCTCCAGCTCTTTTTTCTCAAGAGCTCCTACTCCTGCAGGTCTTCAGGATGCAGCTTTGCAGCCAATGTAGCTTGGTGCAACGACATAAAGAGAGGCTGGAGCCTGTTTAATGATAACACAGCAACATATTAACTGCAGCAGTTTAGAAGATGCTTCTTATGTGTTATCTGTGTACTAATAACCTCATTGATACAACTTTAATCTATTCCTGCTTGGGACTTGGTACCCTAGTTCCCTGTGAAGGCTCAGTGTGAGTGGAGTGAATTTAACCCAAAGGCGTTGCCTCCGAAACACTGTTGAACATAAATTGGGTGGGTGCAGATTGTTGTGGAAAATTACTTTTCATCAGTATTATTTGATCTCTTTCAGGGGAGTTGTGGATGCCCCATCCCTGGAGGGGGTGGAACTAGATGATCTTTAAGATCCCTTCCAACCCAAACCCTTCTGTGATTCTATGTTTGTATGATACATGGTAATCTTCAAGTTGCTTTATAATATTAGCAGATAAAATGTTTGATTTTAACTTGCCATTTCTTGCAACATCTTTACAGACAGTGTTTAAAAATATTGAGGTTTTCTTTCCCCCTTATAAATCAAAACAGAAATGCACTAAACTCAGGATTCTCACTGCTGTTATACATTCTGCAACAAACACAGAAATAAATTATTTTTTGGCCTAGACAGTATGTATAGAGACCAAAAAAAAAAAAAAAAAAAAAAAAATAAATAAAGCAGTAATAATCTCTTTGAAAGGAATTAATGAAGATTAAGCTGGAAACAGACATAGTTACGTTGTACTGTGCTACCGCCACTGCAGTGGATGCTCCATCCTCTTCCTGAGTGTCATCTGACAACTTCTCAAGCCCACCAGAAAGACCTGCCTCGTTACACTTGTTTTCTTATGCCTCAGTTAAGTTTTCCTTAATTATTTCTCCAATTCTGTCAGCAGTGTTATTGCCCCCACTAGCTTAAAGGTTAAACAAAACACCAAATCTGTCAAAGTGAGTGAAACCAACTGGTGAAGAGCTATCAGAAAGTAATCAGTGCTAATAGGTACATAATGGCTAACAGTGAGCTGTTTGCACTGAGATATATCACCCTAAACAGAACACAGACCTTGCTGAAATCACACTTAAAGAAAACACCCAGCATCACGGACAGCTTGTAGCTGAAAACAACACCAGGAGCACCATTTTTTCTCCCTGTGTCTGAAGGGTTCCAAACCTACATACCCTTTCCAAAGGTGTAGATACTCCAGTGGATGAGGTTTTGCCACATCTCCAGTTCGTCACAGGGGTTTTTTTATTCCATTTGACACACGAGGTTAAAAACATGAAAAAGCCATTGGTAGAATTTCAGTGAGATAAAAGGGCAAATGTCAAAAATACCCATTTTAAGGCATTTAACCTTCCCCTGCGTTTTTCTAAAATAGTTTGAAGAAGCTGCCAAAGATGTTTCATAAGCCCCTTTTCATCTTTTTTTTTCTTCCTCTGAAGACAAATTGTGTAGCTCATTAGCAGTTTCTTGGAATTTTATGCAAAATATAACTGCTGGCTGTGATTTTTTTTTTAACTGCATTGTCACCCAAAGATATGTTGTAAGAAGTGCTTGCAAAAGATTAGTTTTCAGCACTTGGAGCCAGATCCTGCAAGAAGTTGAATCTTGTAAACTGTTGAGTAGTGTTAACGAAACTGTTGCACAAATGGGCACTGGGTTTGTTGTACAGTAGAACTAATTTCTTTGAATTTGCTTAGGACTGCTTGTGATAGGAGAGAAATTTAATTGCAGCAGCCATCCTTATACACATAACAGCCATATTTTGTTTCCACATAATTTCTTCCCCTTTTATCAGCCCTAAATTGGAGAGGGGTCAGGAGATGTTAAAAATTTTCCTTTTTGCAGATGAGATTTGTGTTACCTGCTACCAAACAGTGCATTGTACCAAAACCTTGACTGCCTTCCAGGGGCTATATTTTTGTATGGATTAATTATTTTTCTAAGAAATTTTGAGAATCTTTCACATAAAATAGAGTTGGGGTTTTTTAGCTTTGTGCACTTAATGATCTATCTAGAAATTCTCATTGCTTACCCCTCACCTCTGCTGACACAGATGAACTAAATACCTTGCAGAAATTGAACTCTTCTATGAAATGCCTGCCACTGCTGCTCCTGAGTGTACACAGAATTGTTGAACTACTTCTGAGTTATATTTCCAATAATTCTGGAATGGAATTTTCTGACTCACTAATACTTTTTATGTAGTGACATGGGATATTTCAGCTTCATTTTGGAAAAAAAAAAGTGAATATATAATTGTCACTGAAATAATAATGGAGAACTGACTTCTGTTCAATTTACAAGCATTCATCATGTAAAGCAAAGTTCTGTCTTCAAAGAGCATGTTTGTCCTACTGCTACTCCCCTGGGGAAACCATTGGAATAAAAAGCCATGCTGGACGACTTTGTTTACCATGACAGAGTTTCCAATAAGAGAATGTAGATGTTGTAATACCAGATTACATGAGAGACTTATTAAGCCCTGTTTTGTGTCCCTTGAAGTGACATCAATCACTGAACAATCATCAATTTAAGTGAAAAGGTGTAAGAACTCAGCCATTGAGAAATGCTCACCTTCCATGCTAGTCCCTGGCTTCAGTGTGAAAAATGCCAGATTTTTAAAAAAAATGTTCAGTCTTTTAGTCATTGCTTTGGGTAATTTTGATTCTCACCTAGATATTTACTCCATTAAGTAATGTGCTTCAAATGTTGACTTTGCTGGATGCTGCTGTGCTCTCTTTCAGACAGGCAAGACCAAAAACTCCAAATTGCTTACCTTTAAGCAAAGAATGAAAACCTATTTGTGTTATTCTCACTTCTCACAAAGTTTTTCCAAACATTTGCATGTTTTCTCATCTCCATGAACCCTTTCTCATTGTTTTCTTGTTATTGGGGATACGTATGAGACTCTTAATCATACTGCATCACTGATGCATGCAGTTGTTTGCAGTGTCAATAATTAACTAATTGTATGGAAACTATAAAATATATCTGGAATATGGACCAAACCTATTCTTTGCATTTCAGTATCTCTAAATGTTGCCATCTTCAAAGATACCTACTTTCTGTAGGGTTACTGATATAAAGTGATCAAATTTGGAAGGGTGAAAACTGATAAAAAAAACATTCCTTCTGTAAATGTGACTATTTCACTACTTCCTTTGCATTATCAAGACGGTGCTTAGCTTACTTTCAGTGTATCACAATTTGAAAAAAAAAAAAAAAAAAAAAAAAAAGAAAAAAAAAACAAACCTAACATAACAGGTACCAGAAAACAGCTTTCAGAGCTTTCCTGAGGGTGAACCATAACATGCGTATGAACACATGGCAACATTATCAAAGCTTCTGGACAAAGCATCAGAGCTAATTAGTACCACAAGCATAATTTAAAGCAGCAGAAAACTGTCTCTAAATTTTAATCTGGCTTTGAGACAGAGTCTTCCAAAATGTATCAAGGATTCCTTAAGTCAGAAGCAATCATGATCTTGTTTTGACCTCCTTAAAAAAGAACAGCTTCATTTCTAGCACACCACTGAGCTTCATATCGATTCAGAGGAAAGGGTGAATCAGAACCATTATTTTTCACGGCCACGGAAAGAACAGAGCTAATCCTATTTAACTGGTGAGATCTGCTGGAAGTGTGGGCCAGCATGGCTTTTACAGCTGAGGCAAGAATAACTGATAACAGTCACAAACTGAAATTATGTGTGCAGAGAGAGGGATTTGGAAATAATGGCTTTTAAACCTTTTAAATTAAGGGGCTTGGGGGCATTTCTTCTATTTAAAAATAACACTTTGTATATAGTGTGCATATACGTATCCATATATAAAAAGAAATCATGCCAAACTTCTTGGTTTGGGATACCTTTGTCAAATTTCAGTAAAAGAAATGCATTCTGTTACTGAGTTTAAGTTCTTGAAAGCTGGTGTTTTAAACGGAAATATTAAAATTGCAAAGGAACAAAAATTGTTACTATTGTTTAACACAAAAGTACTTGCCTGCCTGCCCAGCATTTCAGATTTTTTTCCAGGTCTAAACAAAAGTTGAAAAGTCAGGTAAAAAAGACCAAAATAGTCCAGTTTCACAAAATATAAAACAACATTTTGAGTTTAGTAACTGAAGTAAAGCTCAACTGGAGAGCTGTATAATAAAGTATTAACCACTACTAGCAGAACAGTGTGAATTTTCCAAGTCTTATTGTAGTAATTAACTATAAAAAATATTAAAGTAATTACTAAGCTTCTCTTTGTTGGATGAAATAGCCATGCAGCCTTGCATTTGATCTTCAAAATATTTCTCAATATTTCTAATAACTAAACACGTAATATACTACTTGGAATTTAGACAATTTGGGGAGAAAAAATTGCTAAACCACTTTAAATACTTATATTCTTCTAGAACTTTTATCTAACAGTTATCCAGTTATTAAGGTATTTGAGTTTGACTGATGAAGTGATTTGCGAAACTCAGGAGAAGGCCCTGTTTAAATAGTGAAATTGTTTCTCATCCCCTGTCCTGTTCACAGACCCCTAAGTCTTCCTTTCTGTTAAATATGTGTTCTTATGAACTACCTACAAAAAAACTTCTCAACTCACATGCAGCAAAGTAAAAAGTTGGGGGTTTTGTCATTATTTATTTCCAATGTTCATTTATTTATACATTTGTGCTCAATTTACATTTGAAACACTGATTTTTGGTTCCTATTTGTTTGCTTAAATCATGGTAGCAGTCAGCTGATGGATATAAATTACTATTTTCTGTGGAAAATTAAAGATTTTAAAAGAAGCATATTTAGATGTATGTGAAATTACAATATGTACAAGATGGGATATGTATGTGCATAAGCACACGTATATACGTATAAGTGTAAAGCTAAGATGTTTAATTTAACTGCTAAATCAGATTTTTTAAAATTTATTTAGAGTGAAAAAAGTCACTAATTCAAGATGCCCAAGAAGAGCTCAGATACTATTCAAACTTCTATCTACCTTTTCTTTATTTTTTTTCTTTGGGTCCATTTATGTGGCTTAATATTGAAAAATACTTCTGCAGGAATCCTTGTTAATCATGGACTGTGTCATTTGCCCTTGAGTGCATTCTCTGGTGTCTAAAAATAGTGTGTAGCATATTCCACAGGTCATGCAGGATGGTCACCTTGTGACTGGTTGTTACAAATAAGGGCTTTGGGGTCAAACTTGTCTTTTCTTTGAAGAGGTTAGAAGGTTTCCCTCAGAAAGCAACATCATCCCTAGTCTAAAAAAACAGTTCCCAAAAGGATTCTTTGGGCAAGCACCTTTAAATAGCTAAGAGTGAGAGAAATGGCACAGCAAATGTCAGCTTACATAAATCCAGATGAGAAAAGATGAGAAAACTATGCCCTTTCCACAAGGACAGAATCTAGCTGCTCTAAAATAATTAAAAAGAAAAATATAACAAAACAAAAACAAACTTAAAAAAAAGTTTCTTTCTCACACTGGCATTGCCATGTACCAGTTTACACATTAGCTTGCCTCTTCATACTGTGGTGGTTACACATTTTGCATGGAAAAGTACCTCTCTTCTCCATTTTAGGTTCTATGTTGTTAATTCAAACCATTTTAAATTTGCTTTCAGTTTAAGTGCAAGGTTTGGATTAGAAGGTTCTAATTTCCCTGTGTCTGGTGCTATTCAGTTCTCTCTTGACATTCAACAATTGTAGCAGTGAGATGTCCAAGTCATTTTTTAGAAATAAAATAATGCAAGAACTAAAAAGAAACTCACTTAAGGTGGCTTTGGATTAAGTTTGACCTTTAAAGTCTAAGTCTGGATCCAAAGCCACACAATGAAGAGCTTGCTCATTCCTGGCCAAAACTCTGGTGACACTGTCAAGAACGAGAAAGTAGTTTGAGTTTTGTAGCATCGTGGTGCTTTCTTACCATGATGAAGATTGGCAAAGGAAACATGTTTTAATGTGTTTTAATGTAAGATAGAGGGCAGCAGTTTGGGTTTTACAGAAACAGCAGTGCGAAAGGAAGTGTTAAAATAATGGTTGCGCTGTACTGGGAAGTGGATACCTTTTTCAACCTCCCCAACAGAGCAGCTGCTCATAAATTCCATAAAGACACTTTAAAATGTACTTGAGCATAGTCGAGTTAATGTAAATATTTTAATCATTTGTATGCATTTGTTGAGTTTTAGTTAGATGGCAACCTATAGTAACTTATGTCAACCTATGGCAACTTTAACCAGCCTATGGCAACTTTTACCTAGCACATTATTAGCTTGGCTTCTTGAAGGACCATCAAGTAAACACCAGTAACATTGTTAGGTGAGGTTAAACTGTGTGCGCGTGTGTGCACGTGCACGCTAAGAACTAGGGAGAACCGAGGGCAGATGCATCATGTTTTCATGCCAAGCTTGAATGATATCAATAATGGCAGAAGAGTGTACCTCCTGGAAAAAATAAGCTACCTGGGGTCAGAATATCTCTGAGAAAAGCAGAAAGCAGACGTCTTCAAGTTGAGTGCCTCCAGGTCACTGGTCTCCTGCAAACACCCTCTTGTTTGGTTTAAGATGAGCACAGTTCTAGTACCACTTCAGTCAGGACTGGCTTAATTTTAGAGCTCATGGGAGCCCTTACAGAAAGAAAAAGAGGGGAAAAAATAAATAAATGCAAAGCACGTTCTCTTTCCTTGAAGAAAGACTCAACTTTGTGTTGTAGAGAATCAATAACTTAGAGGATGAGAAACAAAACACAATCCCACAAGGAATCTGCTAACAGCACAGTAAACTCACAGTACAAATAATTAGTAAAAAATCTGAAACTAGAGAAGCAAAAAATGAAAGTAAAAACCCCACATTTTTTTCTTTCCTTGTGTCTGTGTTTGGAAAATATTGCTGATCTCAGCTAAAATCTCAGCCCAGCTTCACGTCTGTGCAAGGAAGAAGAAAAACCATGAGCTTCCAAAATGAGAAGGAACCTGAGTCACATAGGATCACTGTCAAGCACTGTCAAGAACTGTCAAGAGAACAGAAACTCAGACTGAAAATACATTCTTGGGGTTTTTTTAGAGGTTTTCTGTATGTTTGTGTCTAGACAATGCTGACTCACTCAGCAAAGGTGTGCGAGTGACGAGCTCTGCGAAAACCCAGGTTTAAGGGATTGAGGTGTTTGATAACAGAAGGGTATTGGACTCCATAACAAAACAAAATTTATTTTTTTCACGTTGGACTTCTCCAACATACAGGTACCATTTGATTCTTATATGAGAGGATACAACAACCCCTGCCTGAGAGACTAATTTTCTGATGACAGACTGTAGCCCTAGCAGATAAAACTACAGTCAGCTGCTTCTTCTGCATCGCTGTGTGTAGGTAAAAGCCATAATTAATGGAACTGGCATGCTATCCTTCCTTGCTAGAAATTGGGTCTTTCTGTTTTTCACCATCAGAAATATCAAGATAAGATTTCAGGGTCAAATTTTCTCTTCAAAAGCCCTTCTTGTAGGACACAAAAAACCTCACTTGTAGAATCAACTTCTGAAATAGAATGGGAACAAATTAACTTTCTGAATGGTTGTGCAGGTAGCTTTTTAAAAATCTATATTACAACCAACAAATCCTGTTTCAATAAGTCAGATACACTCTTGAAGTCTTATTTCAAAGGACTTCAGTATCCTCTATATGTCTTCTACAATGTTGCATTCATATTGGGGCCTTTTTATATGAAAATTATTTGCATGAGAAATAAGAAAAACAAGGTAACAGATTATAAAAAGTTATTTATACTGAAGTATAAGCAGAGTATGAAAATGTTTTTATTCTCCAGTTTAAGTCTTTGCCACTTAGCACTTCGTTAATGGCAGCTTTTTTAAGACACTTCACTGTATTCACTGCAGAAAGGGATAGCACTGAGCAGAGAAGAATAAGGATTGGGATCAGCACTGAGATGGTTTTTCTGGAGCACTGTGAGTAAATGACCATACTTTATAATGTTATAGAATCACAGAATCAT
>VZTO01017302.1:22955-49461 GCA_013400615.1 Syrrhaptes paradoxus | reverse complement strand
AACAGGAATTTATCAGAAACCTTTTCACAATCTGAGCAAAACACTTAAATGGACTTTTTAAATTATATGCTGATCAAGAATGTTCCTCCCCTTTGATTTCTAAATTAAATTTACCAGAAGGAACATTTAACACTGCTAAATTCTGACTTTTCTGAAAGGAGGTTGTCACTTTCAAAGAGGAACAAACCTGTAACTAACATACTCCATTCTGCTTATTCTCTTTCTACCCTAGAGAAGGGATACCTCATTCACTGCAATTGAGACCAGGATAGTTCTTTTCTGTGTAGGCTCCTTTGCAATGGAAGCTGTTCATCTGGGAAATGTTAATCTCTTCCCTGCCAGCTTCTGGGTGCCAGCTAACCACACAAAGGCAGATATCAGCAACATTGTCTTAGATTGTTTACAGACTCTAAAAGACTGCTTTGATAATAGGTCATACACAGGCTAAATCCTTTGTCATAATTATTGCCCTCATGGAGAAAACATTTTAATTTAGTATTAAAGTCCAATTTAATATAGTCAAGGAGCACAAATACCATTTGCCTTAATGAGAATTGTTTCATGACTCTATGGCATTGCTATAGACAGAATTAAGGTTTTCATTTATCTAAGGATTTCCATAGCTTCTTGTCTTTGGATTTTTTTTTGTTTTTACAGGGTACATCTATATGTCCTGGGCTTGTAAAATTTTGGGAAAGAATTAGACTATTGGCTTAGTATAGTACTCCAAAATTTTGAGAGTACTGTTTTTACAGAGACACAGATTTGAGGTCTTAAATAGCAGGAGTTCAGGTGATATTTTTTTTTCGGTAATTCAAAAACTTAAAGCAAATCAGTGTTCACAATTTCTCTTAAAGCCTACCAGATATTTGTCACAACAAGAGTGAGGAACACACATGAGTGTTTGGGCATTGTGCTTCCAGATGTTGCCATCTGCTAGCAACAGCAGCTGCTTGAAAAGGGGGCAGAAGAGAGTTCACTGGCATTGGTGGAAGCAATACAGTGCTTAATTTTACTTTCTTTTGTGTGCGTACGAAGTGAAATAGATGGCTGTGTAGATTGATTTAAATCCCAGAATAGTGTCTTAAGGGAAGAAACATAGCTGAACTGCTTGTCTGGCTGAGAGGAAGAGATGATCTCTGAGTGGTACTTGAAACCCTTTCTCTCAGTATTATTGTTACATAGAGCATTTATTAACTAAATCTGCCTTATTGCTGTCAGAATTAGCATGCTTGCTCATGCTTCTGAAATTCTCCATGCTCTCCCTCAGGGAAAGGAAATAGAATTACGCGATATGTGTAGACAGGGATTAATTTAATCTTCAGCTAAATCCACACATTGCTGTGCAACTGAAGTTTGCATAGGATTATGGAGGCACTGTAATTAGATACAGTAAGATGTCTTGCTATTTGAAGCTACATATATTTCTATTTTTTTAAAAAGATTAATTCATCATATCATTCAACATTAAAAAGAGATTAAGAACAGAATCAAGTTTGCATTATATTGCATATACAATGGGAATAAAAGCTGCTTGGTGTCTAGGAAAAGAAGTAGATTTGATGTGATTCTAAAAGAAACCTTAATCCTTTCTGCAAAATGACAATTGTCTTGCTGAGGAACCTATGTTGAACATAACTTGGGCAGTTACCATCCAGAAGAAGTCGACTTTGAACACAAATTTATCTTACACAGTTGTTCAGCATCTCAAGGTTTTATACAGTGCCTTGGCAGAACAAGCAAATGCCTACCATAAGCGACATTGAAGTAAATAAGAATCTTTCAACTAAAAATTATCTTTGGATAAGGCTCATGGCATTGAAATTTATGGCACTCTAATGTTTAATGTTTAGACCCCAAATCCTACCCAACTTCTTTGGTTGAAAGTATTTTCTCCTAATGAATGAAGCTTTTTTTCCACTGAATTTACCTTTAAGTGGATGTAATCTCCCTCATTTACAATTCTACACTGTCCTGTGTTGCTTCATTGCAGTTCTCGTTTTAGTACCCTGGGCAAGACCGTATCTTATCTCCCATCTCAACATGAACTGACACTATACTGCTCCAGTTTGTTATGAGCTATATTAGACTCACCCATTTCATTTGTTGTTTTATTTATTCAGAACACATTAAGTTTTGATTCAATAGCAAGGGTGATCCTTCTATGTTTGTCTTTTACTGGTTCTGTGTCTACTCTTTTGCTTTCTGGTCCTCATCGGGGAAGGATTACATGGTCTCTGGAGGTGACAAATCAGACAGTTGAAATGTCAGCTAAAGAAAATAAATAAGTGCAGAATACATACTCTGACTGTGGGGGTCAAACTTCATTTTTTTAACTAGCCTTGGGCTACTTATAGTGTACCGCAAAAATGGAAACAGAACTATGCTTTATAGCACTGCTTTGCTTAAAATCAGGTCTGCTGCAATGTAAAGATAGACTTGTATCCAATGATCCAATATTTATGGGAAGCTATCTCTTAAAGATTTGTTGTATTGTTTATTTAAAAAAATATATCATTTTGTTTCTCTGTTTTTGAATTCCAGATTGTGTATTTGAGATTTATCTCATAAATCAAACGAACCTTCTCTTGCTTGGTTTTGTTTTTGTTTTTGTTTTTTTGGGGGATTTTGTTTGTTTGTTTGCTTGTTTTTACTTTGGGGTGGGGTTTTTATTGGTGTGAATGTGGTGAATTTCAGCACTTAATTTTTCCTTATAGCTTTTGCATGCAGTAGTTAGTAGGAATATTGGGTAGGGAAGTGAAGCAACACACAGAGATCCTTGACATGGTAAGACTCTGCTATGTCCATTTTCTTCCTATTCCAACAAAGAAAAGGATTTCCTGACTGTTCCTCAAAGGCAAGATGAACATTACAGTAATTTCTATGCAGCACAAGATCTTTCTTACACTGCATAGGGCTTAACATTTGTGTTCCAAAAGAAGTTGCTACAGCTATATTGAGAAAACAAAGGCTGAATTAAATAAAAATAAGAAAAAAAATTGCTTTTCTTTATTTCTTCAAGCAAAAGTATGGGATTATGGATAAAGGACAATGTATTTATACTCTTCTTCATAAAACATTTTTTGCTAGAAGTGTACGCTGTTCTAAAAGGATGTATAAGTATCTCATGTTACATGTACTTTTACAAGGTCAACCAGAAGTGCTGTCTGGGTGGAATACTATGATTAGACATATTTCTCTCTTGGGAGTGTAAGAATGTCTGTTTTATGATATTATCATCGGAGTTATGTGTTTAGTATAATATCCTCCTACAACACAGAGGATAGCTTTTCATTTACAGTGTGGGTAGATGACAATGAGGGAAAGGGGAAGTTTGACAAAATGAGTATATATTTGAGAAAGCTAACTCAATCAAAATGATACTCAGATTTCTTCAGCTTCTATAATGATAGTGGCTATTGATGTTGTAAAATAGCTTGGTCTGGTACCAAATTGGTATTTTCTAAATTTAATTGATTCCGACCTCATCAAATGTATTAATTGTGTAAATTATGGAAAATATATCTTCTTTTCCATTTTCAGAATTTTTTTTTTGTGGGCTTAGATGTGGCCTCTTGGAGGCAGGAAGTGAAACTCATTTTAATTTCAAACTACATTAATTCAGAGTGAAATCAAACTTATACTCACATTTACTAAGGCAAGCAAGTCCTGGTGAAAAATTGCAGTTTTAACAGGGCATTTTCAGTGGTTCCATTCAGTTCTGACAAACTCATAAATCAGTTGCTGTCTTTCAGCCATTACAAGTTTATCTGTTCATGTAAGTAAATGTGACAGCTGAATAGTGCTGAAATCCATACAGCAGTATCTCTGTTACCATGCTAAATGCAACTGTCCTGGCTTAAGCAGAGACAGAGTTAACTTTCTAGCTAGCAAGAGGCTGTGTTTTGGATTTGTGCTCAGGGAGCTGATAAGAACGATGTTTTGTGCTGCTGCCAAGGACGGCAGACGAGGGAAGAAGGACATCTGGTTGCTAGCCTAGAATTTGCTCTTAGGTTGACTGAAATTCAGAATAGCCAATAATCTATTCCATAACATACACGTCATGCCCAGTATATAGGTGAGGACCCTTCTGGTAGATCGCCCCTTTGCTTCCTTGTTCCAGTGGCTTTTGGTTTCGGTCCTCTCTTCTGGCTTGTCCAGAGATAATTGTCCTTATCTCAACCCACGAGTCCTCTTTTCCCTTTACCCCCAAAACTGGGATACACATTTAGCAAAAGCCACTTGGCTAGTGAACACTAGAGGATCTGCCAATCGGGCTCGTCCTGCCCAGTCAGAACCTTTACATGCTACCCCTTTAACTCTCTCCACTACACTAGGGTAGGGGTGGAAATTGTGTGTGCGGGTGTGTGTGGCTTGGCCCCCCACCAAGGGCTAACCCATCACAGCAACTTGGCCTCAAAGATATGCTGTTTGGTTTGTTGAGGCTTTTGGTCTTTGGTTTTGTTTTGCTTTATTTTATGACTTAGACTATAGGAAACAAGAGGAAAAACCTAGCCTAAGAAATGTTTTGTACTCTCCCCCCGGTTCCTAACAGTACAGTCAATGATAAATACTTTTTCATCATGGCCCATTTTCTTTCACTTAACACATAACACAGAGATAAAAATCCTATCCAAGGTCGTCAGCATACGTAGTACCCACCATATTTGTAACACATAGACTTTCCTTTTCTTGTAGTGATGACTACATGACAATCAATTTATGTATACTATAAGGTTACTATATTAACTAAGGCATGTTCTAAAATATTTGGATTATATTTATTAGTATATACAGCATTCAATACTCGTAGTCTCTGTGGGCTAATTAAAAATGTCAAATTTTATGAAAGGTGCCTTTCTGTTTATTTTGTTTGATTGTAAATTGTGAGAATGCTTTTAATAAATTATACATTGCAACAGCACAGAAAAAAGGTTTTGAAAAATGCCAATAGGGGTGTAATCAGACTAACAAGGAGAACGTTCAAGGTCCACAATTTTGCATTGACAAAATTCTTTGGAAACTGAATTTTGAGAAAGTAGAAACAAAACAGTGACCTGTTTGAATGTTTCCAAATTTATGACAGTATCCAAACACAAATCACTTTTCAAGGCTGCTGAAGAGATATTTAGAAACATTAAATAGTACTGGTCGTGTTTATTATTTCTTACTACCACTCATGTAGGTCAGTAATTGAAATGCTGAGTAACAGTTTCCCTCCTAAATTCTAATGGTGCCCTCTTAAATTTTCATTTTAATGCAGTGCCTGAACTTTAGAAAGGTTGTTCCCTGCCAAATGTCTGTCCATTGCAAGATGGAAACTCACTTGTTTTATCCATTTTGCTAGATAAAATTGTTGTAGACCAATAAGTTTGCTAAATTTTGGGCTCCTTTTTCTTGTTCATTATGTAAAAAGGAATAAAATAAATACAGCACTTCTGGTCCAGGTAACAGGGCAAAAAAAGGTCTTTTTATTAAATTTAGGGGTAGAGGAATCTATTTAGGCACCTTATACTTCAATACAAAAGTCAGCCTAAGAATAATTTAGTAGAGAATGTGACCTGTTAGCAAAGATACAAAATTATTTCGTAATTGTGAGATGATGCAGACTTGACATTAAACATTGCAGCTTTCATCCAGATCACAGAATCACAGAATCACAGAATCACAGAATCACAGAATGTTAGGGATTGGAAGGGACCTCGAAAGATCATCTAGTCCAATCCCCCTGCCAGAGCAGGAACACCTAGATCAGATCACACAGGAACGCATCCAGGCGGGCTTTGAATGTCTCCAGAGAAGGAGACTCCACAACCTCTCTGGGCAGCCTGTTCCAGNNGTCTCACCAGGGCAGAGTGGAGGGGGAGAAGAACCTCTCTCGACCTACAGACCACCCCCCTTCTGACCTACAGACCACCCCCCAGGATGCCATTGGCCTTCTTGGCCACGAGGGCACAGTGCTGGCTCATGGTCATCAAGAGTTTACGCCCACTCCCAGTTTAAAATATGAATCCTTTACAGGGAAAGCTTGACAAACTTTACAGAGATTTATATGAGTATGAAATCACATTGGCAAACCCTGTTCTGCACTGGTTTTTGCGTTACTATGGCTGCATTGATGCAGTAAGTGCCTTGAAGTAGGAAAAAGCTTTAATATATAAGTCAGTGGAAGAGACTTTTTTCTTTCAGTAAAACTTACTTTGGTGCTGCAGGGCTACATAACTGTGGAAGGATTTTCTGTCAGCTCTGTGCTGTCCATGTTAAGGCTGTTTTCAAATCAATTGTGTGTGTAACATTAAACTTCCCTTCAATGCACACAAGCTACCAGACTCTCCCCTAAGTATGGCTACTCCATGTGCCACTAAAGGTTTATTCCTATAATATAGATTACCATGCTTTATCTTTCTTGCATCAGTTCAGAGAGTGTGAAGTTCTTCCACCTAAGAATCTATCTAAAACAAGCACTCAACCAGTCTCTCACCTCTCATTTAATTTGAATGTTCTCTCTGTAAACATCTAAAAAACCCATGTTTTTCTTTCCTTCTGCTGCTTTGTGGGTGTATAAGAGGAAGATTCTGAAGGGATGCCAGGAAACAGCCTCCTTGAAAATGAAAGCTGACTATTTGGAGGAATACAGGAGAAAACAAAAATCACCTGGAAAAGAATTGTGCAATATCCAGTGTCTAGAATAAGAGCAAAAATCTCATGAACCATAAAACCACATTTTTCAATTCCTTCCAGAGTTCAAACATAATGCCTGAATAACCAAATCAGTGCTTATCGGCTTAGTTGTGCCCCTGATGCAAAGTTAAATGAGAAGACCGTGGCAGAATGAAAACTCTTGGTTGAGCAGCCAGGCCTAGTTCTGTCTTCTTGGAGCCCTCAGCCCACAGAGTTCTCAGGGAACTTTAATATCTTTAACAAGTGGTTTAAAAATGCCAAAATATTGTATATGCAACAAGAAATGTCTGCTACAACTTAAAAAACTTCAGCACAAACACTTGCTCTCCTGGCTGTTCTCGTCAAGCTATGTAGACAGTCTTGTAAACAGCCATCTGTGAGAGTTGCCTCATTCCCTTGATTTTGTTCTGAGTGAATTGAGAGGGATGAGGGAAATTAAGTGGCTATAGCCACCATGATCTCTGGCTGTCACCCTGGTTAGTCTTTCATCCTGATTACAATCTTTCCCAGGTTTTGTGTGGGCTGCCAGCTGTGAACTGTCTCCTCTTGCAGCTGAGGTAAGAATAAGCTTCTATATAGAAGGATTATGCATGAGCCTCATTGGACAGGGATATTAAAAGGGCCTGACCACTGATTTGTAAGGGAGTCTTGAAATTTTTCCTGACCACTGATCTGTAAGAGAGTCTTGCAGTTACTTTTATTAACATGCATGTTAGTTGCAGATATCTCAGGAGTCGGTGTGCAGATCTGGATCTCAGCTGACACTTGCTCCAGACTGTACATTGCTATGTAAACTTTACCCATGTCCAAACATAGCACCATCCACCTTCATTGTTTCTTTAAAAAACAAGACACTTGTCATTTGACAGCCCTGTTTCCAGACCTTGGTTTACTTTGACTGTATTTTTTGATCCCAGCCTTATGCAAGACACAGATCACAGATGTCCCAGCTTACTGCAGGGGGGTTGGACTAGATGACCTCTACGGTCCCTTCCAACTCAAGCTATTCTATGATTCCATGTCCTTGCTTGTGGCAGAATGACATGGTGTGAAAAAGATGAAACAGCAAGCATGAATGAAATATTGGCTAACGATACAGAGGCAAATTTATAAGCCTTGAAAACCATCTCTTTAACATCCAGAATAATCTCATAGGTTCTCACTGAAATATTGAAAAAATGGGTCCAAATCTCCATACTACCTTGTATGATATGATTAAACAAGAGATGAAGAATGTTCCACTGTGAGCAGAAGATGTTGGCAGAGCTTCCTGTATACTTCACATTAACTTTTCTTAGGTCCTAACACCTATATAAGATTAAATGTCAAGCAGCAGGGATAATACAACTAAACACCTATTTATAAATCATAATGATGTTTCTATGTTGTATCTACATAGAGAACTTTGTACCTACTGAAGTTGTACCTACTTCAGAGATCTTTGACAGTATTAGGTACATAACTAGATGGTTCAAGAAAGATCAATAAGCAAATAGATGCCAGACTCTATTATCTATCCATAGTAATAACAATTCTGTCTAAGAAATGTTAATTCAATGGCAAATAATTCTGCCAGAAAAAAAGGAAGTCTCCTATGAAAAAAAGTGTCTTGGTTTGACCTGGAGATCATTATGCTTTGAAAATGTTATACCCTGCAGAAATTATTGACTTAACAGATGGTGTGGTGGATTGACCTTAGCTGGATGCCAAGTGTCCACCAAGCCACTCTATCACTCCCTTTCTGTCCTGCTCAGGGAGGAAAATAAGACTGAAAAAAACCCTCATGGGTCAAGAAAAAGGCAGTTTAATAAAGCAAAAGCAAATAACATGCACAGAAGCAAAGGAAAACGAAAGACTTATCCTCTACTTCTCATCAACAGGTGATGTCTAGCCACTTCCCAAGAAGCAGGGCTCCAGTACAGATTGTGGTTGCTCTGGAACACAAATGTAATAACAAATGCCACCCACTCCTCATCCTTTCTCTTAGCTTTTATTGCTGAGCAGATGTCATATGGTATGGAATAACACTTTGGTCAGTTTGGGTCAGTTGTCCTGGCTATGTCCCTCCCAAGATCTTGCCCACCTGCTGCCTTTGGGGTGGGGGGGTGGAACGTTGGAGAGACAGCCTTGATGTCGTGTGAGCACTGCTCTGTAATAGCAAAAACGCTGGTGTATTATCAACACCTTTCTAGCTACCAATACAAAGCACACCACTGTGAGGGCTGCCATGGAGAAAATTAACTCCATCTCAGCCAGTCCCAATACAAATGGCAACTGAGAAACTTTGGGAGTCTTTTTTCTAATCAAAGTGGTTCAGGTGACATTATTAATTATAAACAGTTGTTTCTTTAATTTTAAGCCCTTACTCTTAAGATTGTTATCAAACTGTGTACACCACACAGCTTTAGTGTCTGGTAGCTTGTTTTGAAAAGTTCTCCAAATAGAGATGAGGAAATTAAATAAGTAAAAATGCTCATTTGCTAGTACATTTTTCTGAGACTTAAAATAAAGCAAGTTTTATTTCCCCTCTGAAACTTCAAAGTCATATAAATTTCCATCCTGTTTCAGTTACCTGAGATTTTTGTGTCTGTTTGCCTGATAAACTCTTAAGAGAGCTGTTGCTTGTACTTTTTGAAGTAGTTTTGAGCTGTAATGAAAGTAAGTGTAAAATCTTTGAGGATACAATCTTTGCAAGGCTGAGTAATGCAACTTTTCATTTTTAAGCACCAGAATTCAGACTGAAATATATAGTTATGCATTAGGCTTCCTGCACAAGAAAAAAAGGCTTCCCAGAATGGGATGCATAATGTCACGCATTCTCAGCAGGCCACTTCCTGAAATGATGTTCAGAAATCCTAGAAATATGCCAAAAAACTTTTCCACTCTCTGGGATTTGAATGCCCCTCTCTGGACTGTATAGAAATGTCTCTTCTTATCTCCTGAGGAAAAATGCCTATGTGTCTTTTTAAAAAAAAATAAGAAAATAAGTAATAAGCAAAAATAATGTCCTGGTTTCAAAGCAGCAGTGTGTTCAGTAGCCTATTTGCAATGGAAACAAAAGAACATACGGTATTTCCTCCAAGGGAGGCATTCAGATCCATCTTCTAAGAGCCTATATATCAGGCCTGGCTCTCCATTAATCTTTAAGTTTGAGGATCCTGAATGGTTAGTCAGAATATGATGTACCTTATGCACTAGGTATTTTATTTTATTGTTTGATTTGATTTGATTTGATATGATTTGATTCTGTTGGCTTGTTTGTTTGTTGTAAAGAATTATGGTTTAAATATACTCCAACAACAGTTCTGAGTAACTTTAACTTACAGTGTGCGCTGCTCTGAGGACTTAGTTCTATCACTGTCACTCTGATCTTTGAAATACAGATAACCCTCAGAATTAGTGAATGTTGCAGAGGGAATTTTATATTGATAAATTTAATTTCTTTGAGATAATATAACCAAACATCAGCCTCATACCAGAACTTCACAAATAAACTGACTTCTTGTGTCTGCCCAAAACAATGCCACAGATCCCAAAATTACTCTAAGCATGATGAGAATAGTTCTTCCACTTGTCGTGCTGACTACTTAAGAAAAAAGCTAAGCATGTTTTGTTGTGCTGCTTTATGATATATATAGAAATGAAATTATGTTTATGAAAAACAGCTCTTTGTTACTTTACCTTTGAATTCAGATCTTGTGCATTTTGAACAAAAAAAATTGTAGTCTTAAAATATCAGGTGTGTCAAGCAGTAAAAAGCTAAATAGCCACAAGAGAAATTGATTTCTGTTCACAGGGTCTGTTCTGCCAATTAATTAGGAACACAGTGTTCCTGTCAATTAATTTAATTTAACTACATGAAAACACATTTTTCTTCGCAAAGGAGAAAGTGTGGATCCATAAAATTATGTTTAGATACCTTATTTCAAATTTCAACCTGAAAAATGCTAAAACTTACTCAGCTAGACCAGGGGCTTCTCACTCTCTGCTGAGGCACTGACAGCAAGATTGCAGTCAAGATCTCACTAACCACGTGAAACTTTTGTTCCTTTCTGCTGGTGCCCAAACTCCACAGCATCAGTAAGATATATTCTTAGCAGAAGTGGCTAGCTGCCTTTCATGTATCACATTTTACTCAAGTGATGGGTTTGCCTTAGGCTGGGGNCTATGCCCACCTCCCAGCTTCTGTGAGGAATTAACCCTATCCCAGCTTGACCCAGGACAGAAATAAAAACAAATCTCTAAAAACACTTTCCCCCTACCCCTTCCTTCTTCCCAGGCTCAAATTTGCTCCTGATTTCTCTACCCCTTCTCCCCCAGTGGTGCAGAGGAGTGAAGAATGGGGGTTGTGATCAGTTCATCACAAGTTGTTTCTGCCTCTCCTTCCTCCTCAGGGGTGGACTCCTCACACTCTTCTCATGCTTCAGCATGGGGTTTCTCCCATGGGAGACAGTCCTCCATTAACTTCTCCAGTGTGGGTCCTTTCCATGCGCTACAGTTCATCACAAAGTGCTCCAAGCATGGGTGCCTCACAGAGTCACAAGCCCTGCTAGCAAACCTGCTCCAGCATGGGCTCCTTTCTCCATGTGTCCTGACAGGAGCCTGCTCCAACAGGGTCACAGACTCCTTTGGGTCCACCCACCTGCTCCAGCATGGGGAATAATGATCTCCTGAGCTTCTGCCTTATGAAACTATTTTCTCTTCTGTTAACAGTTACACAAAACTATGGGTTGCATGAAAACTAGTGAATGGGTTAAGAGAAATAATCCCAGCCAAAGAAATAATTGTCACAGGCAATGTTAGGGTAAATGCTAGGGCAGATTTTTTTCTGTGTGATTATTTTATTTGCAATGTTTTCATCTTGCTTTTTACAAAGGTTGATGTAAACGCTGTCACCTTTTTGATAGATATTGCTGTAGTAGTAATAATATTTTTTTTGTTTGGTTGGTTTTGTTTGTTTGTTTGTTTGGTTGGTTTTTTTGTTCCTCAAAGTAGATTATATTGGAGGAGGAAAGCTTATTACATGTTCCAGTCAAGAAACACTAGCAGCATTTTTGTTTCTAAAATAGCCATTTATTCATTGATGTTTTAAAAAACGATCAGCAGTAAATAACCATAAAGGGAAGTTCAGCCTCCATCTGCCTGACTGGCTAATGTCAATTTTATGGGGCATAAGTGAAGAGTGAGGCAAATGGAATTGAAGACTGTGAATGGATAATGGTCTCCCACAGCAAGTTAAAAGGTACTGTAAGTGAAAGTATATAAAATAAATGCTTGGGTGAGGTTGAGATTTATTTTCAGAGCAGGAGACCATTTTCCAATCACAAAGTTTAATTCTGCTGTCACTGTTGCTATTATATGAAGGATTAATATTATAAAATGAATAAATAAATGAAAGTGGCTTTGTGGACCAATGGAGGAGCTATCTGAACCAAAATCCTGCATTTTGATTGTCTTGGGCTACAGGAATGTTCTCTGTTACACATGTGCTAACTATAGTTCAGTTAGAAGTAGGAGATATGAGAAAACATAAACTCTGTGGTGAAGATCAAAGCAGTATAAACTTCTTGATATAGTTCCTTGGATTAATCTGAAAGTTTTTCATAGGAGGAAAAATTTAATAAAATTTGTTTTAGTAAGCGCCAAATCCAAGAACAAAATTTGTCATCAAATAGTTAAAAAAGGAATTATAGAAGGAGCCCAAAATGGTGCAACATACATGTTGAGAGCATCAGAAGATGTCAGTACAGATTTACCTTCAAATTTTAAGTCAGGAAGCGAATTAAAGTCTTAACTGAATTAAAATCTTTATTTGTCAGATAATGCTATTTTTAGTTGTGAATGGGTTTGTTTGTGGACACAGAATTTTTAATGCCTGTGTTAATGCCATGAAGTCATCTAGAGGTACTTCAGTCCCCTGAGTGAATAAAATTTGTTTTCTTCCCATTTGTTCTTTTACTGCTTGCCGTACTGCTGCTTTCCTGTCTTTGCACCCTAACCATGAGGTGGCCTTATCTGGTGGCAGCTTCACAAAGAAAACACATGCTCATGGGGTACGAGTATGGCTCTACAAAGAGGGGGTTTTGTCACATATTGAATGGAAACCCAGCTCCCTGAACAAAGGCACCTGTGCAGCTTCCTTCATGCCTTTTGGAGCAGCACAGGTGTCTTTGTACAGGGAGCTAGGTTTCCCAGTTCTAGAGCTATTGACTTCAGGGGATATCTGCTGTTTAACACTGTCTGAAAATTCAGTTCTTTTGTGAGGATGTAGAACCAGTTTGCTGCCATTCAGAATTGGTTTAGCTGGCTGGAGATCTCTCCAGACAAATGATGATGTGATGTTGGAGCATGGAATCATATTTGTAATAACCTGAATCTAACCAGGCTGAGTAGTTCTTACAATGACATGATTCTCAGAACAGGACGTAGAAGAATACGCAAGTGATTGCTAGCCCATGCTAGAGCTCCTTCAGTCCGTTTTTAGAGTAATTAAATTTAATACCACATATTAATTTAACTGTCCCGGGCTCAAGGGATTTAGCCTCAAACACTTTTCAAAAACTTGCTAGATGTCTTTTTGCATTTTATATAATTGACTCTTAGACATTGTGGAAAACATTCTTTTTTACTGCTCTCCACTCCAGTCTCGAGAGGAGAAATTCAAATTAATCCAGAAACTGTGGTGTGTTTTCAAAGGGTCTTGCACAGGTGACAGAATCAGTATCGAGTGATATGAAGTGACAGTGACTCAGGAAGTTTTGCTTCCATTTTCACCTGTGCTGCTGATATGTTTTGCCATTTAAACTTTCTATGCGTCAGTGTCAAAATACAGCTTATAATTGGCATGTTGGGATCTTCAGGTAAAAGGATTTATACAATTGAAAATTAACTCTGGCGAAAGCTAAGTTAAATTGTACTTGTTAACAGAATGTTATTGTGTATTTTTAAAACTAATTGTTCCTGTTTTATGATCGGAAAATAACTGACCAATATTTTTTAATTTATTTAATCTATTTATGACAATACCAGTTTTAGTTCTGATTGTATCGGAATATTTCACAGCCTGATGCTTATGCATTTTATTTTGACAAAGAAAGATAAGCAAAGAGTGTTAAAATACTCCATGAAAATGTATCTTTCACCTTAAAGAAGAAAATCTGCTTTTGCTGAATTTCTTCACATTTTGAACACCACTTGGGAGATGTTTGATTTCTGTATGTTGACCAGGAAGCAGTTAGCTGAAAAGACAAACTGCTGTGTATGAGTGAGCAGAAACACGGAGAATAGGAGGAACACATAGAAAAAAAAAGTGAAAATCTTAAAGTGGTATTTTGAATGGTCAGTCTTCTATAAGAAATACTAAAGCAACAGCTTATTTAAAATGTCACAAACTGGATTTTTTTTTTTGACAAAGGTACAAACTTCCCCCTCCCCAGTGATAAGGAATAATTTAATCAGAAAAGGAGTGGCACGTCAGTATCAGAAACATTTGTGAGTTTTGGTCATTCAACAAAGAGTCAAAATCACACTCTTTAATTGTTAGAGTTTCTTTGTGTTTTTTGAAGTTTTACACATTTTTTATCTTTTATTAAAATCTTAAAAGTTTTCAAATGAGCTAGTGGTTTGTTTTTTTAACCTCCACTGTATATTACTTGGGCACAGGTCTCCCGAAGAACTTCTTTGTGGTCTACTAATGGTTTTGGCTTTCCTTCTGTTTGTAAACTTAAGCCTGGTATAACTTTTATCTCTCTGAAAATGATTTGACTAGTTTTCTTTTGCAGTATTGGCTGAAAATCAAGCATTGACTTGCAGTCACCCATCTTTTATTTCACATGCTGAGTGCAATAAAACCAAAACAGAAGTAGTATCCATGGGAGAGCATGCACTCTCTAATTCCTGTGTAACAGTCTGCATTGAACTGAAAAGAAAATTGTAACCTCTCTCTAGAAACAACAAAACACTAAAAATTTAAAGGTTCCATAACTAGAAAATAAAACCATGTCAGGCGCAGATATACTTTAAACATTTATGGATGGTGTCTGAAATTATGTTTTTAGTGGGTTGTATGAGTATCAATCACCTCTAGAGTCATCTATTAAAATGAAATGAAAAAGATTGTTGTATTTCTGTAGGTCTTTAGGGTCATTTTTTCCC
Source organism: Syrrhaptes paradoxus (assembly GCA_013400615.1). Lineage (NCBI taxonomy): Eukaryota > Metazoa > Chordata > Aves > Pterocliformes > Pteroclidae > Syrrhaptes > Syrrhaptes paradoxus. The sequence goes on along the minus strand of VZTO01017302.1, from coordinate 34,626 downwards.
TGTACTTTGCAACTATGAAACTCCATTAGTTTTGTCTCTTTTATTTAAGCACATTTTTTTCCAAAAATTGGAACCTTGCAGTGAATACTGAATTGAGGTCCAGCTGCTTTTACATTTGCTGTGAGACATGAGCATTTGGACTTAAAGTCTTTGAGCAGCCATGGTTTCACTACAAAAGCTTTTCAGCTAAACATTATGACTGAGAGAAATTTCTGTTTCTGGTTGCTGTCCCTGACAGTATTATTCTTTTGCTGCTTACTTTTGACTTGTCTAGAAATATTAGAACTGTTATTGCTAGTGGTATCAACTTACAGTGTGTCTTAAATTTATTACCAATCTTTTAGAATGCCATTTGCCATCTGCTGAAACTTTAAGGTAAACATATATGCCTGGCAATAATTCACACAGGAGTACTACCTGTTAGCCTGTGTTGCGAAGAACAATCTTCATAGATATAGCTGCATTCCATTCTCCAAATTGGTTTTTAATTTCCTTGTGACTGACTTTAGCTACTAGACCAGAGTGGAAAGTACATTTTGAAAAATCTTCTGTTTCACTTCCCAGAACTGTCATTTTTTTTTTCATTTTCATTCTAAACAGGGAAATGCACAGCCATAATGCTGTACAGTTACCTGTGATCTATTGGTCAAACTCTGCTTGATTAATGCATGATTGCAACACTTCTTTCACCACTGGTAAACTTCTTTCCCATCAGTGCTTATAAAAAGGATTGCTTTGTACTCTTAAGTGCATACTCTGACATCTCCATTCTTAGATTAATCCAAAAGACAAGAAAAATAGTCTACGAATTCCTCCACATTACAAAGCTCTGGTGTTTACTCTGAAGAAAAACGAATCTGTGTATAGCTGATCTGTCCAGAACTCCTCTGTCTGGAATTTGGTTCAGATGTATAGACAGCATAAACTGTTTCAGTAGAGGGATCTAGAGTACTACCTTTCAAAAATAATCTCTGTGGATCTTTGATCTCTTTTATTTCTCCAGATCTAAAGGCAAAACAGAATTCCAGTAAAAAGGACGATCGTTGGCAGCAACAGAAACTTTACCTAATGTCTACCTGACATTTATTGGAATGGCCAGAAAACACAATTTTGGTGAAAGAACATGTAGTATTACAAAAGCTTAGTTTGGTTACGTGTTATATAAGCCTATCACTGCTAAAAGTTTGATGTATGTAATTTATGACTTCTATAGAAATCCACTAGATTTGGTTTGCTTTGAAGTAGTTAGTGTTGTAGGCTACTTTTGCTTCCTTATGCAAATATTTACTATTTACATTTATTTCACCAGTTATCCTCATTATTTCTGCAGATTTCTTGTAGGCAGGTGCTTATCAACCCCATAGTCTGGGCGCTTAGCAACATCTAATGGGTCAAATGAGTCTTCCTATCATTGCTACAGTATTATCTTTAGAATGGAACAAATTATAGGCCAGAACTTTGAAGTTTGCTACTAAAATATGATCTCCAATGGATCTGCCCTTTTAAAGGCATAGACGTAGGCAATTAGCATTAAAATTTTCAGAAGACAATTTATTTCATGTCCCTACTACCTACTACATGAGAAATCAGATCCTTATGTTTAATTTTAAATCCCGAGGTTTTGTAGTGGAAGGGCTGACAGACAGCTGAGCGCTCTCTGCTCTGCTCATGACACTTGTGGTTGTTCCTATTGTTCTCCCTAAACTCTTTCAAGGTGTAGGTGAGCCAAGGATTTACACTCAGAAAGTTACATTCTCTGCTTCATTTCTTTCTCAATAAGATTATTTTTATGATCACTACTGGTATGCTAATGTTTTCATACCCACCAGGTATTATTCTTGAGCAGTAATGGTTGGCTCCAAGCCACTGTTTCATATGTGGAGTGAAAACTAGGTGGAGTAGTGTTCTCTCATGTGTTGCTTTATGCTGATCTGAACTAAGATTACACCTCCTTTTTACCAAAAGTAGAACAAGGTCAAACCTTTACTAAGAAACAAATCATTCTGTATTTTGGAGATTGGAAACAAAGCAAAACAAAACAGAACAAAATGAAACAAAACAAAAGAGGGAACTACTGATTCTTCAGCCTTTCTAGCAGACAGTCCATAGACATAAGCATAGAAATACTTGCACAAATGTGAAGCATCTAAACTAGAGATGTAACTGAAATTGATGGCAGAAAATCAGGGTCCAAAGGTTCTATATCTTAATGCCAGAGTATGCAGGGAAAAAAACCCCTGAGATTAGTTGAATACAAAAATGTTTACAGTGGGCATTCTGTGAGGTCTGATAATAAATACTGTTTCTGGAACTACTATGTCTTATTGTTAACTGTATTCTGATAACAGATTCAAAACAAATTTCTTTTTGTAAGATTTTTTATAAAGGAAGCTGGTGTCCCCTGTGAAGGTCCTGTGTGAAAGAAGTCAACCGAGTTGTGAAAAGAATGACAATATATTAAGTCTAACTTGATCTGAAAGATATTCAAGGCATGAGAAATAACTATAAAGAAGGCAAGAAGTCAAGAATTTATTACCTAACACATTTGCACATTATTCTGGAGTTCAAAAGTCAGTGTTTTTGTTACTAGTTCTTTGATCAGAAATTTAGATGCATGAAGGAGTGCAAGAAATTGCATTTTGTGGCTTTGATTGACACTTGAAGATTTCAGGGCATACAACTGCTCCCAAGGTTAAGCAAATTTTCCATTGTCAGTTGGCTTGTGCCAGATGAATAAATTTAGTGACATAGCTGCGCTCACTGTGAAATAAGCAATTAATAAAATAGCAAAAGTGCAAGTATATGCAAACAAGTACTTTAATCCTGAGAAATCCCATATTGTGCCACTATGTAGCATCACTCTCAGCGACAGATGCCCCAAATCAGAATATTGATTAATAACAAAGCAGTGCGGAAAAAGAATGGGCAGACTTGAGCTCTCCGCTGATGGTTAGTGGTGCTCTCTGCTTATTTGAACAATGATAGAGACTGACCAGTGAATAATACCCATGTTGGCTAGACAGCACTTAACAATTCTCTCTATATGTAGTATAGAGTTACCTACAGTTTTTAAAACCCACAGATTAGTTGATTAACTGAATCCTGTCACTAGAAAGCACAGCCTATTGATTCCATTTGGGAGGTGGCAATAGTGGAAGGACAGGAATTTCATCCTGTGACACAAGCCATTTGCAGGCTGCTGAAACGGCACACTAGGCCCTGCCCTTATAATGCTGTTTGTATATAAGAAAGAGGTAATGCTCATTAGAACAGTACAAATATGAGGACTCAAGTGCTAGGCCAAAGTTGGATGAAAGGACAGCAATAAGCTCTGTGGTTTGTCTCCCTGTGAAGGCAGCTACAGTAAGTTCTCCTGACATACATTGCTTCTTACAGTGTTCATAGCAGAACCTCTTTCTATTTTTATTCTTAATGAATTGCAAAGTATTATTTTGTGTTTTATAAGGCTTTAAAAATATTTCCCAAAAACTCTGATAGTTTTTACTTCTTTTCATACTGTAACTAAATAGTTAAGTGACTCTTATTCTCTCCCTTCACTGTTTTTCTCTTATTTTACAGATTTTTGCACACTAAATAAAGTCAACCACTTTGTTTAAATCTCGACATGAGGCAGTCTACCCTGTCTGAGCTAATTCAATGTGCAAACCTCTTTTATATCAGCAAACACACACAAAGAATTGATCTATGTGAAAGTTATAATGCTGAGCTCTCTATAATTATATGGCACAATATAGTTTGCCACAGGGAAGACTTATTTTCAGCAAACTTCCACTAAAGATTTTTTTAAAATATATGCTTACTAAAGGGATATAAAAACGCTGTAATATTGACCTGTTTGGTTAGAATAAACAATCTGTAACCTCAGAAATGAGCTGGCATTAAACTGATAAAACGTTATACCATCAGACATTATGTGATACTTGGAAGTTAACACAAGTTTATTGATTTGCATTATTACTAGTTCAAGTTTCCCTATGCTCCCACATGTGTTGTCCAAACTCATTATATGCCATTGTGGTCACCAACTAAAAAAAATAGCATAACTCACAACTGAAATTGTACCACTGTGGGTATGGGACATGATTCCCTGTGCAGCAGCAAATATTATCTGTTGATGAGTACAGATAATCTCTGTGTAAGTTACATAAGAGAGTCACATAAATAATGCATGAAGTGCTGGAAGTTGTTTAAGAATAAGACCCCAATTACATTTCCTGACTCAGTTAAGCAGCAAATAATAGTTGTTTCTTTCTTAATAGTCTTGCTGCCACTCAGCTTTCATCTTTCATTAAGATTCCTTAAAACTGTAACTAGCTGAAACAAGCTTGTGCCTTTCTGTGAGAGAAAGCATGTTTCTGAGCTGGCTATAATAACCATATGTTCCATATCATACGGTCATGGACATAGTAACTTTTTGGCCATTTTCTCAGAAATTTGGTCTCAGGTAAAGGATTTGGTGTTTACTTTTCTTTTCCTTCCTTCCTTCCTTCCTTCCTTCCTTCCTTCCTTCCTTCCTTCCTTCCTTCTTTCTTTCTTTCTTTCTTTCTTTCTTTCTTTTTTCTTTCTTTCTTTCTTTCTTTTTCTCTATGTAGTCCTACTTTCTAAAGGATCTGTGACAAGAATTTCCTTTCTTCTGCATACGTAGACTGTGTATTTTAAATTGGACACAGTTCTGTAGGTAGCCACCTTATAAATGCTTCAGGATCTGTATTAGAGAGCAAACAGAAAGATTTGAAAGATGATGTTCCTGAAAACTTTATTGCTCCATTGTACCAGCAGTTTTAGTAAAATAAATTTCCTTTCTCTACAGACATTACCTCATCTTTACTCGTAGTTATCACAGATGAAGTAACAATTGCTGCAGCAAACACTATTGTTCCTAATGTCTCTAGTTAAGAGCTTCAGAAGCAGGTTTTAAGCACTTAAACGAAAAGGGAAGATTCCCAGAAGTTCTCAGCACTGCTGTCGCTGGTGAGAGATGTCAGCTTCCCAGAAACTTTGAAAATCTGACCAAGGCATGTTGACAACATACAGTGCAGCAGCATTAGGTTTTTCGAGCAAGCTGGTAAATCCGTCAAGTATATTGCTATGGCACGATTCAGTGTTGCACAGAATTTACAAAAGAGAGGTGGTATATCTCACAAGGTGGAAGGCAATACATTAGCTAATTGACCCTCTCTTTCAAACAGGTTTCATTAGATTTTTCTCTTAGCAGGACTATGGAGCTCTGCACAGCGGCAGGGAAATAATTTTCACATAGCTATACTACTGTCCACTTTCAGTGCTCACTCACAATTCCAGAGTTTGTGCTGGCATTATAATGTGCTTCCATGCACCATTAACAGATGGAATTGTAGCTGTGGTCATACAAAAAACTAGATTCAGGTCTGGAAGCAGAAGATTTCTGAAAGTGTTGGCTTTTCTCAGCGTTCTGTAATTTGAGGGAGAAGATCTGGCAACTCTTAGTTCATCTTTTATGTAAGTAGCACCAGGTGAGTTATTTCATAGAATAATAGAACTGTTTGGGTTGGAAGGGACCTTAAAGATCATCTGGTTCCAATCCTCCTGCCATGCACAGGGACACCTTCCACCAGACCAGGCCACTCAAAGCCTCATCCAGCCTGGCCTTGAACACCACCAGGAATGGGGCAACCCTGACTTCTCTGGGCATCCTGTTCCACTGTCTCACCACCCTCACAGTAAAAAAAATGTGCTTCCTAATATCTAATCTAAATCTACCCTCTTTCAGGTTAAAATCATTATCCCTTATTCTATTGCTATACTCCTGATAAATAGAGCTTCCCCATCCCTCCTGTAGTCCTCCTTTAATTGCTGGAAGGCTGCTATACGGTCTCTCCAGAGCCTTCTCTTCTCGAAACTAAGCAAGCCCAACTCTCTCAGCCAGTCCTTGTATGGGAGGTGCTCCAGCCCTCTGACCATCTTTGTGGCCCTCCTCTGGACTCGTTCCAACAGGTCCATGTCTTTCCTGTGCTGACGACTCCATAGCTGGATGCAATACACCAGGTGGGGTCTCATGAGAGTGGAGCAGAGGGGAAGAATCACCTCCTTTGACCTACTGGTCACACTGCTTTTGATGCAGCTCAGAATACAGTTGGCTTTCTGGGCTGCAAGTGCATATTGCTGGTTCCTGCTGAACTTCTCATCAACCAGCACCCCCAAGTCCTTCTCTTCAGGGATGTTCCCTATCAGTTCTCCTCCCAGCCTGTATTTGTGCCTCAACCCATATGCAGGACCTTGCACCTGGCTTTGCTGAACTTCATCAAGTTTGTTTTGCCCATGACAGTAACTGGTGAGTGATGTCCCTATCCTTATCTTGACCTATGAGCTTTTCATCCTATTTCCTCTCCCCTGCCCAGTTGAGGAGGGGGAGTGAAAGAAGGGCTTGGTGGGCACCTGATGTCCAGCCAAGGTCAACCAACCACAAGAGGTAAGGGGCTCAGGATTCGGTAGGGGCAAGATTACTCTGTACTCTGAAGATCATGCCCTGAAGATTCAAAATCTTTGTGGTCCATGGACTGTTTGTGGCTGATAAGCTTTTGCATATGACCACAAAAAGGCTTTTGTGTGTGTTACAACACAATACTTCTACAGCTACCAGTCATGAGTATGTCACCTTGGGGATGAATTTTGTAATGTGGCCTCCCTGCCTGACATCCCAGCTACTGAATTGTTCCCTGTGAAGACAACACATGAATTCTGTTGATCTCTCTCTGGACAATCAGGACCTGAGAAACTCAAATTACTACTTCTTTTGGGGGAGACCTCAAGACCAGTTTTAATTTCTGTTATGCATTGAAGGTACTTTCAAGAATATTTAGATTTAAGGAATCTTATTCATCCAACTGGAAAGTATATGTTACTTCAAGTCTGTTAATCAGGGTCATAATATCACTATAAATTTTTTTTTGCTTTTGTTTCTCTTCTCTCTTACTCCCCCAGAATAAGACCCCAGAACAAAATGTCTGTACTACTTTATGTGACTTTCTGCTGCAAATTTAGAAATTCAACCCTATTGTCTAGTTCTGTTCCCTTTTTCAATTTCCTTGATTAATAGTTTTTCACCATTCTAGTTGGTTGTGACACAACAGATATTGGTTCACTTTTACAGTAGATCTTTGCTTATCTACTGTGCAGCTAAAAATGATGAAGTATATTTCACAGTTTGTAGAGAATGATATTTGTATGCTGATTTCTTTTTGTATACCTCATTTCACACATCTAATTTGACTATGCAGATATACTATATAAGCATGCAAAAAAAATTAAGCAATTTGTTGTGAGTGCTTGATCTCATATTTTCCTATAGTAGATAGTGTTACTGTGTGATTTACTGGAGTCAGATTTCACAGTAGAACACAAACCTATCTAATAAATATATGAAGTAGTAAGAAAATAGTGCATCTTTTTGATGACAGAGAAACATAACTTCATTAATGAAATTCAATCTTTTCTCTGTTTATTCTTAAACCTCTCAAATTCCAAACAATTTTTTTAAAAAAGATATTTATGTTTTCTGCATATGAACAGCAAAATCCACAACGTTAAAGCACCTTCAGTGTGACCAGCCTCCAAACAGAAGGAATAAAAAAAATTAAGACAAAATTGTGTTCCTGTTAAATCCAGTGTCAAAACTCCCACTGATTTCAGTAGGGCCACAGTGGTCTCTTCTGGCCTAAAAGGTCTATGAATATTGATGAATACCATTCTCAATACTGTGTACCTGATCTTTAAAAGAAAATGCATCAGAAACAGAAGAGATTCAGACCTCTTTGGTCTGGGAAAGAGTCCTGCTTAAAAGCATAGACCATAGTCATCCGCAAATTTTGCCATGTCCATTAATATCACTGTTTTAGGAAATCAGTTTAACATTAACAAAGTTTACAATTGTGCCTGTTTAGGTACTCTGGACCAGACTACCATTAACCTGTTCTGAAGTTGAAAACTACTTACTGCTGCTGTCGGTCTGTGAGTTGCTAGTAATTTACTAAGCCATAGCACTCTTTATAACTCACCTCAAGCCATAGCGGTCTTTACGTCTCACCTCATGACTCGTACAATCCATATGAGTTCCTTTTCAAAGGTTTTCTGAAAATCTACATAAAACATTGCTATTAGCCACTATTTTCCTGACATACAAAAATAATTCTAGTACAAGTCTTGTAATGTGGTTTCATGATAGATGAAGGCAGCTGAAGTCATTGAGCTAAAGAAATCCATATAGTTTGTTCCTTTTTTGTAGTCATAAATTGCAGCTGGTTTTTTTTTTATATCTTTGGAATGGAGCACCATTTGCCCTGAGTAGGGCTCTAGTTTTTTTTTTGGAAGGTTCAATCAGGCGGCAGGTACATCATGTGCCCTGGAAACACTGATTCTCAATAATCTCTCTGAATAATTATCTACTAAATTTGTTCATGTAAGGCCTATTTCTTATATCTTGAGTTATTTTCCTATAGTGTCTTGGGTTATTGAATACCTTCTGAGAAGTACAAATTTATCCTGATGTTTATCTGCATACATGCATTTCTAAAACAAGTGGACCAGGAAGTGAAGAAACAGAGTCATATAAATTTTAGCTTTGATGTATGGAAATAAGATATAAAAAATATTATTTTAGACAAATCATAAACTGAAATGTTTCATTTTCATCCTGTTAGTGAACATACGGAAAAACTCTTGTCTTAAAGTGTGACTGCTCCCCAGACCTAGACAAGGACAGGCAACAAAAGAGAGATTCTGGAAAAGTTGCTTTACTGCTTAGGAATTTACACACTTTTCTTCAAATATTGACTCTATTATAAACATGTTGCTAGGTTTAGATGGTTAAGGAAAGGACCTCTAAACTGTGTTCATACTATTACTCTCGATAGTCAAAAGAATCAATTTTGGGAAATGTATTCTCTTTGAGTGTATAAAAGATTGGTGAAACAGATATAAAATAGGTAGTTGGAACAACCAACTTTTTAGTATTTTTATATATATTTATATTATTTTATATATTTATATTTTAAAATCTTAAAATATATTAATGTTTATATATTTTTTAATAACTTCATGGCTATCACTGGCTTTTCCCAATGTCTAACCACCATGTCAAGTTAAAAGCAATTCCTTCTGGATGGGGAAAGCACTTCCGAACCACTGAGTGCTTGTCCACTAGAAAAAGATCATTGGGATTAACAGCCCACTAAACACACTCAATTTTACCTTCCTGGCCATTTTTGTTCAGATCCCAGACTCATTCTGTGCAAGTGCAGCTAAAACTCGAGAATAAATACTTATTCCTGCACATAGATTCTACAGATGAATCAAGACTGACATCCACAGCAAATAACAATTTCTGTCCTAAAATGGGGAAAAAGAGAGATTGCTCCATGGAAAATTTCCAGCAACTGACAGTGACAAGCTGTCTAGAAGATCTGAAAGAGTAAGCATGACTTTCTCTGGTGATACATTGAAAAACTACCTGGCACATAAGGTGAGGAGAAGACAACACAGTAGAGTTTTGAAACTTCCAGCATTTTTAACACTACCTTTGCTGAACTGAAACATTATTGTATACTTTTGTAATACATGAAGAAGTATTCAGGAGCAAATTTAGTGACACAGGCAGGTTTAACCACTTATTTTCTCACCTGAACAGCTTTTTCTAGCAAGATACTGTTGTTAGTGGGAGAGGGCAGCTTGAACAATTCTCTCATCATTCATTCTAGATCTGAAATATCTATTGTTTTGAAAATGTGCACAGCTTTGCTTAATATTCAATTGCATTTGAACTAGCAACTTTGTACTGGTGCTTCATAGTCTGAACCAACCAACAGAAATCCAGATACTACGGAAAGTTATTCAGCAGAATTGTTGATTCTGAGAAGCACTCAGCCTGTTGTGGATAGACAGCGCTAAACAACATCTTAGTAATGGCTTTTTGATGGATGCAGGTGAGTACAGTTATTATTAGATGCCAGCATCCATGGAAATTCTACTAGAAGCTTGTTTTAGCCAATGAATATATTTGGGATTTTAGTGGACAATTCAGGGATGGAATAAAACAAAAATCTAAATAGTTCCAGAGATGGTTTCTTATTAGTAGATTGACCCACAATAGGACTATAGAGTGGGCAAGTTTGAATGACTAGAACTCATACTATCCATGTTTTGTAGAAAGAGTATTTACATTTTCTAGCTGGGCATTCTGATACTTTCTAAGAGGAAAAAGTTATGTAAGTCCAGTCCACTCAAAGCCATTACTTCTCATTCACCAGCTGACATGCTTGAATAATCCTTTGTCTCTGGAGCTTCTGTTTTCTTATATTTTTAAAACAACATAAAATCACTAGAAATTTACTACACTTTGTATCTTTAATTTGCAAAACTTAATGGCTGTGTGAAACATTTGCAGATTCAAATTCACAAAGGAGTGAAACCAAGAAACCAATAGGATAAATGCAGCACACTTTAGTAATATTGGGCAACATGCCATTATCCTTTAAAATATTTTGAAAAAACCACTTCTAAATCTGTTTGATAGTTTTATTTATTACTGGCCAAGATATTGCCTTTCCTGCAGATTTTTTTGTTCTGCATTTAAAAATTTGAACCATCATTCTCCAGTAACTCTGTAGTGTGGTGCACAACTGCTTTGCTGTGAGACCCAGAAGTTAAAAAGTTGTAATGCTTGATTTGATAGGAAATTAAATTAAACACTTTTAAAAAGTCAATTTAAAATAAAACATACAGCAAAGCCCTCTTATCAGCTAAATCAGCTACAACAATTTTAGTTACTTTTCTTGTACTAAAGGACATTTTTGCATACAAAAAAGTACATATATAATCATATTGATTAGTAGCTACAAGTGTATCTGCTCTGAAAATATGCATCCATTTTCAAATCTATTTTCAAAATATTTTTCAAACAGTGCAAAATGTTAATTGCTTTCTTACAAACAGAAAGTCTTCGGTTTGTATGGTGTAGGTTCCCTAGTCAAAAACCAGAAGAAATGACACGAGACTGTACCTGAGCCTTGTCCTGCTCTTATTGTGTTGCATTTCTGAGGCTAATAAAGCAAAAAAAATTGTATGCATCTTACCGAAGCAGAACTGTAAAAATGGATAGAATTGATGTAGCCAGCCACTACACCATTCTCACCTTTAGTTTCTGCTACAGCTGTAAGCCTGCCCAGCACATGCTGCTCTCGTGCTACTGCCAACCAAAAAAGGACTCTCGGGGAGCTGTTGCAAGTTGTCAGTTTAAAATACTGCCTTGTGCTCTTTTAGATTTTGCTACTGTATGCACACAATCTGACCCAGAATCAGAAAGTTAAGTTATAGCTATATCCCTGATACACTCTGTTTCTCCGAAGAGAGTGGAAACAGCACATAACTCGTCTTATGTGAGTTCAAAGAATCACAAATATTTAGTACAGCAGAAGTCACATGAGAGCATACTGTGTCTTAGAGTGTGCTCTTCTGGGCTCTTGATTGAACAACAGAAGATAATGATCAAACTAATGCCTAATCATGATCTGTATGAACAATTTACTACCAGGGCAGAAAAGAAAAAGAAAAAAAAAAATAAAAAATCCAAATATTTAATTTACTACATTAATTTATTATAATTAATTTTTTTTTTATC
>VZTO01017302.1:6097-20280 GCA_013400615.1 Syrrhaptes paradoxus | reverse complement strand
ATATGTATGAAAAATTAACAACCAGAGCAGAAAAGAAAAAGAAAAAAAAAAAGAAAAAATCCAAATATTTAATTTGCTGCAGTAATCTACTAGAATGAATGATTTGTCTAGCTCAGATGTTAATTTATTCATATTATTTTATTCTGCTTCCATCAAACCAATGCTACCATTTTATTTTGCCATTCACCTTTTACTTCTAATGGCTAAAATCAGTGACTCCTAAGACAGCGTCTGCCAGCCAGTAACTACTTGGAATCCACCAGAATTCATTGTTGTCAAATGTTTGACCAGGCAGCAACTGGGATTGACAAATAAGTGAAATCAGTAAAATGCAACGATTGATTCTCTGCTTACATGGCATTTCTGCTGCAAACTTGTTGTACAAGCAAACAGAACTGAAACTCAAAAGCAAATTCTGCAATGACTAAACAATGTACCAATAAGATCTCTGGTTATTGCGTGTATATGAATCAGAAAAGAGTAACTCCTACATCCAGTTGAATTTCCTGTTACAGGCTGGCCTGGATTATGATTTGTTTTACTGTGTGGGTGGACTTGAAACCCAGCAATAACCTCTAGTAACTAAAGCTGTTTTATATAAGAGTTAATTCAAATTTATATGGGGACTCTAAACTAGATCATAATAAAATGTTGGGAATTTGCATTTGTAAACAAAAACAGTGTTGTTATGTCTTTGGTTCTCCTTTAACTGTCAACAAAACGAGATGTGCAATGCCTTCCTCTGAACTGCCTAAGTCTGAAACATTGCATCTGAAAGGACCTGTCAGAGTGATGTGGCACTCAGAGCCCCACAGAATGTCACAAATATATTAAATTCATGTTAAAATAGTAGCTGAGGTAGCTGAGTGTAAACTGATTGCTAATCTTAAACTGCTTCTTACTTCATAATTAATAAAACCAAAAATGCTAGATAGTGGTAAAGATGAACATGGAAAACAGAGTAATATCTATTGTTTCCACAGCTGCTGCACAGTATGAATATAGTGTCAATTTAAGCTGATTAGACAAGTGTTCTCATACGCAACACCTTGCATTTGCTTTATATACCTTTCTGATTTCTTTTGCAGTTCTGTAAACATAAAGGTTGAACAGGACACAATTACCTTGCCTTCAACTTATTTACTTAATGCAAGTGACAAGCTCCAGCAGATAGAGTGCATATCAGTGTCAGTTGCTTTGTTTAAAGTAGCTGAAATACTGACCTCAGTCCCCAAGAAAATTGCTTCAACAATTCATCTTGATGTGTGCTGCACTACTGATTTTCTTATGTTTTATTCTAACAAGAAGTCATAGCAATGGCACTGTTACATAATATTAATTCTAACTGACTTTGAGATGGATCCATTTTCCAGTAGTTGTTGTCAGTATGGGATTTCTGTGAACATTTTCCAGGTTAATTATCTAGAAAAAAAGTCCCTAGATCGTTTCACTTTTGGCTTTTATTGTGTTACCTTACCTAATAGTAACCAAAAGTGTGGTTAAATACCTTATAGAAATAAAAGTATGTTGTGTTTTTGTGTGGTGGGTTTGTTTGGTAGCAGGTGAGGGGTCACTGCAATGGCTCCTGTAAGTAGCTGTTCAGAGTTCCCCTAGGTCTGAGTCTGCTCTGGCATCAAGGGAGGGGCTACAGTGGTGGCTTCTGTAAGTCACTGCTAAGGTTTTAGTAGCAGGGGGGTGGGAAAAGGAGTACTGCCAAGATGACACCTGTGAGAAACAATCGTAAGTTTCCCCAGCTCCAGGCTGGACCCACCCCAGGCCAGGGCTGAGCCAATCGGCACCTCTGCCAATAACATATTTAAAAGGGGGCACAGAGCATGGGGGTTGGTGTGGCCTGGGCAGAGCCCAGCACAGGCAGACCGGCCTGGCCATCCAGCTGGCTGCCCAGCTTCTCCTGTAAGCTGACCTGCTGCAGCCCAAGCCTCCACTGTGTCTCGCCTGAGAGTCAGTTTTCTCAGGAACCCGTGAAAGAGCCTACAGCAGAGAGAGAAGTGGGATCTGAGAGAAACAACTACTCAGGCACGACTGTCAGTGAAGAGAAAGGAGAGGAAGGAGGTGCCCCGAAACAGAGATTCCCCTGCAGTGTGGTGAAGACTCACTGGTGATGCCAGTTTGTCCCTCGAGCAGTCCATGAAAAGAGGTAAACCCATGCTGGAGCCAAGCAGTTGTCAGAGGACTGTGACCACTTGTGACAAGGACTCATGTTAGAGCAGATTGTGAAGGATTCCCTTTTGAGAAGGGATCCCACGCTGGAGCAGGGAAAGACTGTGAGGAGCCCTCCCCTGAAGAGGAAGAAGCGGCGGACTGACTGCACCCCATTCCCTGCCCCCCTCCACTGCTGGATGTGGGGGGGAAAGATACAGAAACCAGAAACAAAGACTTTGGGCCTGGGAAGAAGTGAGGGATGGGGGAGAAGTGCCTTTCTAAGATGTAGTTCTCTCTCTCATTATCTTGGTTTTGGTTTTGATTGTGAATAGTTAATAAGTTCAATTGGTTTTGTTTTTTTTTTTTTGTTTTCCTAAGTCGTGTCAGTTTCTTACCCTTGACCCTAAGTGGTGAGTGAAACCCTCCCTGTCCTTGCCTCAGCGCACGAGTTTTTTAAACAAGAACAAATGGAATAGAATTGCACCCTTAATCCTACATATTCTCTTGTTTTTTTGTTTGTTTTGTTTTGTTTTGTGGGGGTTTTGTTGTTTTTGTTGCTAGTCTTTTTGGTTTTTGGGGTTTTTTTCCGGGAAAGAGCACTGCTGTGTCTTCCTGTATGCAGTGTAATGTTTTGCTGTAATCTTGAGTAGATTCGTTTTGGCTTGTGAGGTAAAGACAAATTCAATCAAATGTCTGTGCTGATATATTTTATGCCATAAAGCCAAACTACTACCTGGTTCCTTGCTGTTTATGTACAGCATGGGACAGGAGAAGAACAAGAGCGGGGCTGTGGAGGGTATCATAATGCCGTCAGTACACATATTCTCAAAACAAGGCTTCCATATTAAAAATTACAGTATTTGTTCTGGAGTTGCAATGACATGGATACAAGGGATATGAAATAAAAAGTACATGTTCAGGTAACAGTAACAATACCTTACATTTATATATATTTCCTTCATCAACAACTGTTCAAATATTTCACAAAGAGTTCAGCATCATTCTTTCATTTACGAGCTAGATAAACTAGGAGACACAGAAGGTCCCTTAGCAGGTCAGAGGCAGACCCAAGACTAGAATGTCTGTCCTGTAGTCTATTTGCTAGGTCATGTTAGATTCACTTAAGCTGCACGACCTAGGTACCTTTTGGTAGTTGTATTTCCTCTAACAACAACAACAACAAAATCCACTATAAGTTATTGCAGTGTTCTTACTTTTCATTGAACAGTTAATGTGTAATCTCTTCTACTAACTAGTAATTAAAAGATAAAATGTGTTTAAATATTGTATGTCATTGCCAAAGAAAAAGTAAGCTCCAAATGGTAGGTTTTATTTTAAAATATAATGTACATAAACTATGCTGTTGCCTTGTATACTAAGACATGAAAAAAATCTTAAGGGATGATGTCCCCTGTAATGTGTGGGCTCTGAAGGTGGTGTTTTTCTTGTATAGAGTATATGAAAAGCACTGTATCTCAATTCGTAGAACATTTTTGCTCTAAAAATCTCAAAGGGAGGTAGAGTTTCTCAGTCTCATTGCAACAAAATGGGTATGTATCACCTCCCTTGAAGACGTATTTGTGTATGCACAGAAAAAAAATGGTTAGTGAAATGGAAGGCATTATAGTTGTGCTTATGTAACTTCTTTAATGGTGTTAAGATTTCAAACTCAGCTTGCACCTGAGAGTGTCTTAACATCAAAACCTTCTATCTCCCCACCATTGTTATAAAGAATGTTTATGTCCAGACTTCGATCCAAGATTAAAACTAAGTAAATGGTATCTTAAGCTGTACTGACAGGACAATGATACAGAAAAAAATTATAGTAAAGTGGTATTTAAGCAAGGACTAAGGCTGAACAGGAATACAAGGATGTTCAGAGGACAGAAAACCAATATATTTTAAATATGAAAACTTGGCGTCAGTTATGAGAGGATTTCTGTATTTTGGAACCAGGTGGAATTTTTAGGGAACTAAAACATGTAAAATGTTCTGGAATTAAAGCCCAGTATTTTTTTACTTGGATGCGTAATGTGTCAGTGTTCTACTCATCTTCTATCAGCTTCATGCTACTATAAACCTTCCATGTAGATTACTGCATATCTATAGTACTGCCATGACATTTTCTGACTTTGAAACTTCTGAAGAAATGAATATTTATTTTTCAGCTGATGTCAAGTGCACCAGTTTTCAGGTGCCACATTGTCACAACATTGTACCCTAGGCAATTCGCTAGGCTTTCACACTGCCCTTCAGCACCACTGGTTTGAAAGTGGTGCATTAGCCAATGATGACCTTCTTTAAGGTCCGTCTCTTCTACCGTGCAGTACTTATGAATTTTTTTGAAAAATAACATTATTTTAAGTGCTGTATTCTTTCTGTTGTTAACATTTTCATAAAGAACCAAATCACCTACTGTCAATTTTTGTCCTGGAATTTCGTGTTTTATTTTTCAATCTAAAATATAAACCCAAAAATACAGTACTCAACACTGGTTAACTTTACTATTCTAATTTTTTCTATATGAAAAACTTTTTTTTTTTTTAGCAATATGAGGAAGTACACAGTGGAAAACTAGTTATTAAATATTCTAAGGAAAAGCCTCTGTTATTTTTCACTGTCTAACTGTTTTCGGTCTATCAAAAAAACGACACTTATCAACGACTTACTTATTAGACCTTGCATTTTCCATAAATTATTATTTTCTTTAGAGTTTCTCAACCATTATCAGTACATTTACAGCTGTTAAAATATTTATGAGCTCACGTATACACTGTGAAGTGACTTCAACATACTTGCCAGAACAGCTGTCTCCAATTTAGCAGCAGTTAAGATTTGAAGCCCCTTGCTATCCTTTCTTGCCATCAGAAGCCTCTGAGAACCTATGCAAAGCTACAGGAAACACTAAGGTACAAAACACATCTCCAAGTCTCTTGATATATGAAACCTCATTATGAAAAAAATAATGATCAGAAAATTAGTTTGTTTTTTTTTTTTCTAGGAAGAAAACATTCCCACATAAAAATTTAAAGCTGAAACTTCTTGGACAAATGTGAGAACTCTTTGGCCAAATCTGAAATATTTCAGCAGTGGCACTTCAGGGATCTGTAGTCTAATTTTCTTGTGTTCTTCTTTACCATTGTGGTCTAGGTAGGCTGGCTCCAGGAGAGTGCAGGGACAGCAGTACATATCTACTGAGAAGGGCATTCCCACTGGAAGGCAGAGCCTTTGACGAAGTGTGACTCTGAGGTTTCCCTCCAGGCAGTACAGACCAATTTGGAGACAGTTTCTGGATGAAATATTTTCTTTTCAGGGGTTGTTTTTTAATAAAATGAAACATAAACTGAGTTCCTTGATAGAAAGCACTTTTATTTCTCTCCCTTTCTCTTTTGTAGACATGCATCTTCTTTTTCATTCGAAAACAGATTTTCATTTAAAATAATCAGTTAGCACTGTTCAAGAATCCTCCTTGAGCAATATTTAATGCTAAGTGAACACATTTAAGACACGGTGCTGAAAACAAAAACCTAGTTTATAGTGTCTTTCACTGTGATGTACACCATCAGTAAATGCATACCCATCCTATATTAGACATTATTTACACTGGATGTGCCAGGCATTTCAATTGCTATAAAACTCTTTGCACTGGGAAAGGTGTGTTGCTCTGGAACAAAATTCAGCTACTCTTTTCTTTTTCCAGCTGTATCGCGTGGAAAGAAAGAATAAATCTCTGATGCACTCAGTGCTAATCAGAAGTTCATGTACATTGTGTGAAATTACTGTCAGTCAAAAGATAAATCTATTAGAATAAAATGCCTGCGAGGGAGTTTCAATATGTTTGCTTTGTTAACAGTGAGTGAGCAATGTGCTGCCTATTTCATTGTGATTCTGGTTCTCTACCCCATTTCTTTCTTAAGCTGAAAGATGTCAGGTTTAGGGAGACTGAGCTCTGCTATTGTTGCAAGAGAAGCACTATTCATGTATTTATCTCTCTGGCTATTTCTGATGACCTTAAAAGGATCTCAGATGTACCCTGACTTTTTAAAACCTCTGGGTTGAAAAAACAGTTTCCAAAGGTTTTCTCCAGATTGTACCCAATTAACACATGCAGTCTGCAGTTGTTTATTCAGTATTCAGTTTATTCTGATGCATTTTATGCGAATTAGCTAGAATCATTTTGAAAGACATAAAAATGATCACTCCAAATCATGAAAGTAATCAAAATTTTTTTAATTATTTCTTCTTTGCCTCAGTGTTTTGCTCACTTACTTCTTTAGTTACCTATATATATCTCCCATAACAAAGTAACAGACAGTGACATATTTGAATTTTGACTCTCTTCACTCTAGTGTTTCAGAATTTATTTTTAAAACTTACTTCATGTGCAGTCTTGCCTAATGGTTCAATGTCAGTTCATTCTACCTATTAGTCACCACCATAAACTGATAAACAAACATAGACATAGTCTCTTGATGTATATTACTAATTTGTAGTTTATCACCACTAGAAAAGAAAGAATGAGATATTCAGAGGCACTAACATAATTTATAAGACAGTCAGTGAATTTATTTAATGAGTGCCCTGTTTTCTTTGATTATTCAAAATTAAGACCAATTAATTAACTTAGAAAGTATTCCCAATTCAATTATGAATATATTCCTCATACCTAACCCAGCAAGGGGTATGTTCTTCCTTTTCTATAACGTTTATGGGCTGTAAAGGCTCATGAGAGACCATAGTAGTTTTCAACTGGAAATCTTTGTCCTAATCGTACTCCATGCTTTACCCAAATCATTCAGGAATCAAACTTCTGTTTGATTTCTGTGCCCTGGTTTTGGAAGTGCTCTTTCTGACTTGACAGGTAATTACAGGGCTTTTATTACTGCTACATGTTTTGGAGTTAGATTGCTAGTTCTCGTGGAACTGTTTCCAGGACTTGCACATCTCACTGGATTTAGCTGCCTATTCTGAGAATGGAGGATATGACTTGGCCCATATTTACCCTCGGTTTCTTGGTTATGTTTTCTAGATGGTAGGTGACACTTAGCTAGAGCTTGTCAGAAGATGAATTTGGTATTGCTTTTCTATCTCATAGAATGTATTCCACCCTGGGGAATGTATTAATAAAATTTAAACAAAACTTAAAACTATTGTCATTAATTTCTGGGGAAAATGTTGGCATGCTACCAAAAGTTGAGTATAGTTTGACAGGTGTGGGAAGGTTTTATCAAATGTTTTTGCTTTCTGATTGAGACCTGAATCTTTTCTGTTTTCAGCTTTCCACTATTTCATGGTTTTTTTTCCTCTTTTCTCTGTTGGAAGAGAGAAAATACTTTTGGAGGAAATTTTAATTTAGCAAAAATAATTTGAAAAGTAGTTTCAGCCAGCTCTATACACAGCACCAAAGCAAAATAATAAAACCTGAACAATAGATTCCTCCAGTGGTACGCTTCACAGCTTGCTAAGTGACAGATGGCTATTTTGCATCAAACAACATGTATTTTAGGTGAATTTTACTTTGCCTAAATAAATTTCCTCCTTACAGCTTTTCTATTTACAGTTAATGTAAACCTGTCACACATGGCAATTCCTGCTATTCACAGCTCCTAGATAAAACCTACTCACCACTTAAAACATCCTAGTAGGTGTTTAGTTCCTCTGAACAGGTAGAGGTTGAACAGGGATCTATTTGTCACAAACTGTTGAATGCAGTGCTCAGTAACCCATTTGTTTTTCAGTTTTGTTGAGCTGATGCAATATTGTCAGCCAAGTCATGTAATAGTATCAGACAGAAGTAACTAGGCATGACGTCTTGCACTGATGACCCATCAGCTTGGGATATCTAAATGACATCCACTGCTGAAACCAGCCCTTACAATTAATGTGTTTTTCAAACAAACTGCAGGGAAACTCTTCAAATGATTGGGTAAAAATGGGGACAAATTAGAAATCAGCCACTAACTATAAAAAGAATAAGCTATAGAAGCCAGACCATAAGTTTGTGCACACAGCATTTGTACGCACAGTTCTGCATATGTACTGGCAGAAAACATACATTCTTTTTAATTAGTTGTATTAGTAGCTTGAAAGGAGCTCTGAGAAGGCAAGAAGAAAGATATTTCAATTTCAGTTTGGTTGCTGGAAGTGATGTTGAAGCTCAGTAGCTCTTTGAAAAGTGCTGAAACTGCCATGACTTTTGGGGACTTCAAGTCTGTGCCTCCCACAGTTCCTCCTAGGCTCTTCTAGCTTACCATCATAACCTAGCTAAATGTTCATCTTACGTTTACTTAGTCAATTAACTTTTTGTTTAAAAATTATGTAAATGATGTAGCTTAAAAATGGTGTGAAGGCAAGGGAGGCAAAGCAGTGGCTGTATGCTGTTATCACAGGTCATGGGTGTACTGGTATTTCCATTTCATGCTTGAACATATGCAAAGTTCATATTGCAGAGGTAAAGGGAGGTCTTTCTGGCAGTAAAGCTGATGACACCTTTCACTGTGCCACTAGCTGATGCTCTCCTGGTTATTACAGTAACACTAGTTAGGGCTGAATTGTCCAAAATGATAATACTGGAGTCATTATTGCCTCGTGAAAGTTGCATTGCAGTGTGGATGACCCATCCATTTTGATGTTTTGGTATTAGTACTGATATATTTCCATGTTTCAGTATGAGTGTTTATGTGGTTTTTTAGGGTTTTTTTTCTGTTTATGCTAGCCTTGATCACCCTCAGAATTAGAATGAACAGAATAGGCAAGGTCTTCATTACATAGCAGTAGCACTCTTAGCCACACATCAACATCATGTAAAAAACTCTACAGAACTGTGCAATACACCAAGTTTCAGTGGAGGGTAGTGCCTCTGCATACATCTTTTATGTTTGTGAGAAGGAGGTGATAGGGTTTTCTTTAATTATTTTTTGTGTATGCCCAAACTATTCTTCTGCCTTGTTTCTGCTTTCCCTCCCAGAACAATCAAACCTCTACTAGAATGATCATTAAAAGAGAATACTTTTTATTTAGTTCTGTTAAAATCTAAGGATTTTTCTTAACAAAATTAAGAAACTGAGTTACCCTAAGTATATTCTAGAATTGTCTTGAATTGATTTTTTTTTTCTTTCAGCCATTTTTACTACCATTTAGTACTTTTTGTGACATGTATAAGAAAGCATTGAAAGCTGTTATTGTTGAATATAGGCAATTCCAAGAGATTTACAAATTTATTATTCCACCAGCCCTTTCAGATAGGATAGTATGTCAGCCTGCTCATAAGAGAAACGAACAGAGGTTAAAGACCTAATCCAGAGCACTGAGCGTGATCTTTCTTTCACATTAATAGAGCCCTCTACAAATGTGTTTGTTAAGGACATAATAATGCCAACTTTCATGAGCTCTGGTATGCTTCTTAAATAATATGTGTGTTTAAGATCGTTCCTCTTCCTTCTCTCTTTATGAAAAAAACTCTCAGCTGTTATGTGTTTTCAGCTCTATGTAGTTTATTTTTCAGCTGAGACACTCATATTACCCCCATTAATATCAACATCATCAATGATTCTTTGTTCTTTAAAATCATACCTTTGAAGCATACTTTGTGAAGGCATTTGCATTTTATTCTTTGTGTATCAGAGTGATGAAAGGGATGTTATTTCTTTATAAAACAGGTCTGAGAAAGAAGGTCATCATTCAGTGTGGTGATTTCTATAATTCAGAGTAAGGGCAAAGAAAAGAAGGAAAAACTGGCAAATTAGATTTCTGTTGAGTGTTTGATATGACAGCCTCCAAAGTACAAAGACCTCCAGTACTTATTAGAACATTAATCTACTGTGAGAGTCACAGAAAATACAAAATGGGGCTATCAAAGTGTACTGCCCATGGCAGAATCTAGACATTTTAAATTCAGCAATACTTAAATACATTGTACAGGAAAGTGAAGAGCAAGTAACTGGAAAAAATAAAGAACAATCACACTCCACAATTATCTGTAAATTGAGGTCATACTTGTTTTGTTAGTTCTTAATTCAAAGTCTGACACCTTCCAGAGGGATAATAAATATAACGAACATATCCTTTAATTGGTACACCAGTAGGAGGCTGACCTAGATTGCTTCTTTTTGGAATAAAATTTCCATCAAGACAGAAAGAGACTATATTAAACCATGCCATTTCCAGTTTACATCAGTGAAAGAGAGAAGGGTACACTTCATTACCTGTGTTATATGAGTTCACTTTTAACATGCACTGTCTGAATAGTTGTTCTTAAAAGGCAATTTGGGCAATATAAACATATACGTTTTCAAACTCAGTGAACTTTAGTGCTCGTGGAAGCAAGTTTGCTAAGGCAACACCAGCTGTTATTAAATCCTCCCATGTGTGCACACAGACAATTGTGCCAATTTGTATGTTATGTGATGATTTTCAGACACAGATAAATGACACGTAAATATCATGCAAGTCTAAAAAACATGCAATGTTATTAGGTATAGTGCTATCATCCTGTTCTCAGTGAAGGTCTCCAGAGGTGAAAGGTAATTTTTTGTGTCCTATACACATAACTTAAAATTTTTTCATAATTTACAAAGAGCATGAGCCCAGTCATGTAAGCCCTACTTATATAAACAATTCATGGTCATGTAAATAATCTTGTTGGAACTGCCCAAGGAAAGCCTACTTGGGTAAACAAGTGCTTTTACAAATTATACATAACAGCTAGACTATGTTAAAAATCCTGTTGTTGCCTGTATCTTCCATGCCAGTCTGTTTCTTCATTTACGTTAACCTTCTCATTTCTTATACGGTGAAGTCCTCTGGGCAGAGGTTGTAATCTTACTCTATTTTTACAGAACCCAGCTTAATGAAGCCATGATGTATAACAAGGACATGTAGTACATAGTACAAGAGAATGTCATGAAGTAACCGTAAATACAAACCGTTCTTCTAATATGAAACTTTCTAGACCAGAAAATCTGAAAATTGCATTGCAAACATATAAAAAAGATCAAAATTCTGTTGTAAATTGCATATTAAAATATACTTTGATTTGAGTACAGACATTACCATGCATATGAAAAGCATAATGAGACACAAAAAATTTCTGTCTACCTCTTCATTCTTCCTTCCTATTTCAACATGTCCACAGGATGAAATAAAACCCTTGAGCTCACATGTTGATGCTTTACATCCAGTCAGCTGCATAAGAGGCTTAGTTAATATCCCAGAGTTCTGTCTTAAAAAATCCCACCAAACCCAAATTAAAAAAAATATAAAAGATTAATTGTAATAATAAGGCTGGAAGCTGCCAATACTCATTAACACTTAACACAGAGGAATCCTGATTATCTATGTAAGACTTTGTATTTTGCACTTTAAATACAGTGTAATCATAATCTTCATCATATTCTCATAAAATTGAATGCATTTCATTTGTGAATGCATCCTCTTTACCATAATCTGAAACATCTCAGATTTTATTCACAGCTCATGGAGAACCAAAAAGGCCAATTGTAAGCAAGAATCGACCTACCTAAGTAGCAAAATCCTAACCTGTACTCCCCAAAAGTTTTAATTTCCTTTGTAAGTAAAACCCTTGTTATGAAGTAAAGTGTTTTTAATAGTGCAGTTGTCCAGTGAGATGCCTTATCCCACATGGAAAGTGCTGAACTAGCATGGTATGTAATAATGGTGTATTGACACTCTAGGGAGTGAGTCTTGTCTGGTCAAGTCAGTGTACCAGGAGAGAAAAGACCCCTTGAGACTCAATACATGGAATAATGGTAGACTAAGCAATGAGGAAAAGATGCAATAAAAGGCATTTCTCCCTGCCTCTTAAGCTGACATTTCTGCTCTGCCATACCTTGTGAACTCCCACATACACCTATGTAGTCATGAAAAACTCTTCATATGTTTGATTCTTCTTCACATATCCTTGCTCCTACTCTATTCCATGTTACTAATGTGGCACCGAGGAAGGGATTTATTTTTTTCACTCAAAACGAGTAATAGTTGGAGAGTCAATACCTTAAAGACTTGTTGTCCATGGAATTGTATGTAGCAGTTGTACTCCTGATTGCACTGTGACAGGCTGACCTTAAAAAAATTAATTGGTAGTTACACAACATTAAGGATTTGTCGACTGCTTTATTAGGTATTGTGAGACTCAGAGCAGCCTTCATTAGCCCACCAACTCTAGTGATTCTGAATGGCTTGGTTAAGTACAAAGACAGCAGCCATTCCAAGGAATCAAAATTTCTATAGATGATGAGAAGATAATTTCATTTTTTTCTCCTTCTTCCTAACCTTTTTTTTTTTTTTATGATTTTATAAATAAATGTATCAGTTTGTAGCTTTGGCTGGATATATAGCATGGCCGGTGAGCTAAGCCTTTATTAATGGAAAGGAAAAAGTTGGATATTATTTTCAGACACTTTATTAAGGAACGGCCACTTTAGTTTGAACCAAATTCCTAACAATAATCCAACTCTCTTTGTAAGGTCACACTACCAATATTCACTCTAAACCTCACACAGTTATGATGCTTATTGCCTTTTCTTCCCCATAAGGAGCACAGAGAGCTGAAAGGTGGCATTAAATTTAAATTTTCTCCAGAGACAAGCTGTAAAACCAATTCTCAAGAAAAAGCCTCCCGCATTTCTCCTAAACAATTACCCCTTCTCTTAAAAGATATACATACAAACTTGCCCTCAGAAAGAAAAAACATGGGAGAGAAAGAAAAAGAAAAATCTATGTTGCAACAAGTCAAACCAGTTCCAGATGCTCTGATGAATTTTTTGAGGGCATGCAGAAAAGTCATTGTGCTCATTAAACTCCTAGACAGCATTTTCATTTTCACTATGAAAGCTGTGCTGACCTTGCCAGTCTATTAAACTCTAACAAGGGTCTCCGCAAGTCTATCGTTCCAATTATGATTCATTTCGTAGGACCTTAACAATAGATACAGATTTACTTGCTCCACTGTGGGCTGATATTTGCTCCTGCAGTTGCTAAATAAACAGCGGGCTGGAGGTGGAAATTCTAATGCCTTATTTTTGTTCAAAAGTAGAAGACTGGAAACCAGAGCTAACATGCAGCTAAGATACACAAGCAAGCCTTTCCTCTAGGCTTCTGTTGAAGCTAATAATTTCTTTTTGGTTGATACGAAAACTTTATAACACATCTGAAAATAATAGTAAAATGGAACTAAACGAGCTATATGAATGTGGCATAATATGAATGTACATAATGAATATTGCATAACATAGCTGTACATTGTGTGATAGCACATAGTTATTGGCTAATAAAGAGAAGTGTGTGAAAGTAGGTGCTGTATTCATCAATGTATGATCTTAGAAATTGAGGGTCAGATTTTGAGTGCACGTACTTGAAGGAACTAAGACTACGAACTGATGTTCTGTACCATGGTTGTAAGTAATGCAGAAAGATTTGACAGTAAGACTGTTATCCATTTTTAATACCTATGACATTAATTTTTACACTAAATATTCAGAATTGTTGACTATGTTTGCAAACATCAGCAAGGAGACTAGTTGAACTGAGAGCGTCATAACGATGTTGCAAAATTTGTGTGTACAAGTAGCATCTGCAAAAGAGAGACCAGTCTCATAAAAACAGCTAATTTTCATTCAATATGAAATATTTAATTTACTCATATAGAAATTTTACGCTGCCATGATGAGAAAAAATCAGTCATCGTTATGATGGTAAAGCTATAAGGAATATGTTTCAGAAGATGTGACCAAATTATCTCAAAGTGATGAGATACTTTTTTTTTGCAAAAGCGTCCTTAGGACATATTTGAAAGGTGTTTAAGCCCTTGTGAAATACAAGACATTACCAGGTGGATAGATGATGGCAAAGCAGTAGATGTGGTCTATCTTGATTTCAGAAAAGCATTTGACACCGTCTCCCACAGTATCCTTGCGGATAAGCTGAGGAAGTGTGATCTGGATGATCGGGTGGTTAGATGGATTGTGAACTGGCTGGAGAAAAGAAGCCAGAGAGTTGTAGTG
>VZTO01017301.1:0-24222 GCA_013400615.1 Syrrhaptes paradoxus | reverse complement strand
ATACAATTAATATGTCACCACCGAGAGCTTCATAAAACATACCCACGTCCTGTCCCTGGTCCCCAGTCTCGGTCTCGGGCTATACTTCCCCTAAACCCCAGGCATGACGTCCGCATGGTATCGAATATCCCTTTGGCTATACCCCCCTCCCAGCTTCTGTGAGGAATTAACTCTATCCCAGCTGGACCCAGGACACCATGAAAAAGTAGATTTTGATGGCAGCTGCCCTTCACTGTCTCAGGACTCTTCCCCTAGCATCTGGAGTCACATCTGTTGTATATAGATCCAGTGTGGCAGCAGTTTCTCCCACCTTGTGTGGTGTCTTGCAGGTCAGTAAACTGCAGTGCTTTTGTCTGCGCTCATGCTCAAAGACCCCACTAATTAAATCAGTAGCAGAGGTTTGTGCTGTGAGGTGTCAAGTGTCCCTGCCAGTCCCATCTTGATAAAAGCTCAAGCTGTCAAGAGCAGCGTAGCATTTTCTTAAATTAATATACATGGACATTTATTTAAGATAACAAAAGCACACCTGCGTAATGCTATTCCAGATTACTTTAGGACAAGCTCTTTTTGATGCTTGCAAGATAGCCCACCCAGCCCAGGACTTGAATGGAAAGACATAGTTTGCAGGAAGCTGCAATATATCGGGTGGGATTCTTCCCTTGAGATATACAAACCCTGATATATTCACCAGCATAAGACAGGAAGCCGTATGTAATTTGCTGGTTTTTGGATGATAGATTAATCCATGCTCTTTAACATTAGTGGTTACTAAAGATTTAGATATTCCAAGGCTGGGTAACTATTAAATCATATTTCCTAACCCATGAGGACATCTTACTCTGGCTATGATCCTGTCTGCAAAATTTATAATATCTGTCAAAGCGGCTTGACTGAATGTCCTGGGTTAAGCAGAGACAGAGTTAACTTTCTTCATAATAGCTAGCAAGAGGCTGTGTTTTGGATTTGTGCTCAGGAAAGTTGATAAGGAAGGAATGTTTATAATTATTTTAAGGTCCTTCATCTTCTTCACTCTTGGCAGACAGGGCAGGGGGGCTGGGAGGGCACAGCCCCAGCTACTTGCCCAGGATTTGTTCCTCGGTTACTAGATTGAGAACCAGAGTGACCAATAATCTATTCCATAACATACACATCATGCCCAGTATATAGGTGAGGAACCTTCCAGAAGATCGTCCCTTTCCTCCTGGTTCCGGTGCCTTTCAGTTTCAGATCTCTCTTCTGGCTCCAGAACGCTCTCCCAAGACCTTNCCCACTAATTAAATCAGTAGCAGAGGTTTGTGCTGTGAGGTGTCAAGTGTCCCTGCCAGTCCCATCTTGATAAAAGCTCAAGCTGTCAAGAGCAGCGTAGCATTTTCTTAAATTAATATACATGGACATTTATTTAAGATAACAAAAGCACACCTGCGTAATGCTATTCCAGATTACTTTAGGACAAGCTCTTTTTGATGCTTGCAAGATAGCCCACCCAGCCCAGGACTTGAATGGAAAGACATAGTTTGCAGGAAGCTGCAATATATCGGGTGGGATTCTTCCCTTGAGATATACAAACCCTGATATATTCACCAGCATAAGACAGGAAGCCGTATGTAATTTGCTGGTTTTTGGATGATAGATTAATCCATGCTCTTTAACATTAGTGGTTACTAAAGATTTAGATATTCCAAGGCTGGGTAACTATTAAATCATATTTCCTAACCCATGAGGACATCTTACTCTGGCTATGATCCTGTCTGCAAAATTTATAATATCTGTCAAAGCGGCTTGACTGAATGTCCTGGGTTAAGCAGAGACAGAGTTAACTTTCTTCATAATAGCTAGCAAGAGGCTGTGTTTTGGATTTGTGCTCAGGAAAGTTGATAAGGAAGGAATGTTTATAATTATTTTAAGGTCCTTCATCTTCTTCACTCTTGGCAGACAGGGCAGGGGGGCTGGGAGGGCACAGCCCCAGCTACTTGCCCAGGATTTGTTCCTCGGTTACTAGATTGAGAACCAGAGTGACCAATAATCTATTCCATAACATACACATCATGCCCAGTATATAGGTGAGGAACCTTCCAGAAGATCATCCCTTTCCTCCTGGTTCCGGTGCCTTTCAGTTTCAGATCTCTCTTCTGGCTCCAGAACGCTCTCCCAAGACCTTTCTCCCCCTCCTCCCTCACACTCTGGTCAGTTCTTGGTCTGGGACGCTCGGACTGTTATCTCCCTTCTGTGAGTTTCGGGACCCTCCCTCTCTGGGATAATTAGCTGGGGCCAGGTGGTCGCTTCCCACCCCCACTCCGGTCAGCTCTCAGTCTGGGACATTCAGACTGTTATCTCCAGTCTGTGAGTGTGGTGTTTAAGGACCATCCCCCCTGCTCTGGAAGGTTTCGGGAGCCCTCCCTATTCTGGGGTCAAACCCCCTGTTCTGGCATCGTTAGCCGGCTGAGTCTTTATCATTGGGTGGGGGGTCAGTATCATTGTGTATCACTGAGACTCTCCCTTCTCCAGGATTGTTAGCCAGGAATGGGCTGAGCCTTTGGTCATGGGGTGGGGGAGGGGGCAGTATCACTGTATATCACTCATCTGTATATTTGCATATAGTATTATTTTCAATATTATTGTAGTTATTAAATTGTCCTTATCTCAACCCACAAGTCCTTTTTTCCCTTTACCCCAAAAACTGGGATACACATTTAGCAAAAGCCACTTGGCTAGTCAACACTAGAGGACTCTGCCAATCGGGCTGGTCCTGCCCAGTCAGAACCTTTACATACTACCCCTTTAATTCTCTCCCCTATCCTCGGATGGGGGTGGGAATTCTGTGAGCAGGTGTGTGTGATTTGGCCCCCAGCCAAGGGCTAACCCATCACACTGAATTACACAAGGAGTGTTTACACTATATTTAGCAATTTTGGGGCAGTTTTGAATGGGTACAATAGTCTTAGTTAATTCTTTAACTAGACTGTTAAGAGACTTTTCATAAAAGCAGTGCTATACAGAGTATAGAAGTATTTCCACTTAAAAGATCCTTAAAGCTATCCTGTATAGGGCTAATTTGCGATTTCCCTGGGATGAAAGGTACTGCCTATACTGAAGATTTTATTCCTTAGTATCTCTAAATCTAAATAAGAAATGATACATGAATAGTTAATACTAGATGTGAAAAATGAAGGCAGTAAGGTTAGTAGAGGACAGATTCCTACTCTTAAATTTTTTGAATGAGAGAAACAAAAAGAAACTCTATATTGACTAAATACAGTATTAGAGCTCTGGTGCCTTTATTTGCCAGCACTTTTCCGCTTTCATAATCCAATTCAGAACTTCTGTACCTCTTTTTAAATGCATGAAATTAAAGCTCTAGCATTAAAAATAGAACCAAACAGATTACACAAGTCTCTTTTATGAAGTTCACAGAATCACAGAATAATTGAGGTTGGAAGACACCTCTGGAGGTGATCTTAACCAATCCCCTTCTCAAGCAGGACCAGCTAGAGCCACTTGCCCAGGTCCATGTCCAGACAGTTTTTGAGGATCTCCAAGGATGGAAGCTCCACAACCTCCCTGGGCAAACTGTTCTTGTGCTCATTCAACCTTACGGGGAACAAGTGTTTCCTTGTGTTCAGGAGGATGCTTCTGTGTTTCAGTTTGTGCCCATTACCTCCTGCAATGTCAGTGGAAACAACTGGAAAAAGTCTGGCTCAGTTGTCTTTGCACTCTCCCTTCAGATATTTTTATAGCTTGAAAAGATGTCCCCTGCATCTTCTTTTCTCCAGGTTGAACAGTCCCAGCTGTCTCAACCTTTTCTCCTATGGAAGATGCTCCAGTCCCTTCATCATCTTAGTGGCCCTTCTCTGCATTCTCTCCAGTAACTCCATCGCTCTCTAGTATGGGGGATCCCAGAACTGGACATGCTGCTCCCAGGGTGGTCTCAGGTGGTTGAGGAGAAGGGAAGGATCACCTCCCTTGCTGTGTAGTTAAGACTCCTCCTGATGCAGCCCAGGATACCAGTGGCTACCTTTGCCACAAGGGCACAGTGCTGGCTCATATTCAACTTTATGTCTAGCAGGATCCCCAGGTACTTTTCTGCTAAGCTGCTTTACAGCTGTTAGGCCCCTAGCATACGCGGGCGCCTGGGGTTGTTCCTCCTCAGGTGTAGGACTTTGCACTGCCTTTTGTTGAATTTCTTGAGGTTCAGCTTATTTCTCCAGCCTGTTGATGTCCCCCTGGATGGCACCACAACCCTCTGGAGTATCACCCACTTCTCCCAGTTTTGTATCATCCGCAAACTTGCTGAGGGTACACTCGGCACCATCAACCAGATTAATGATGTTGGACCCTGGGGTTCACTGCTAGTTACTGGCCTCCAACTAGACCTCATGACACTGATCAAAATCCCCTAGGCCTAGCTATTCAGACAATTTTTGATCCACCTTGCTCTCTGGCTCACTTAGCCCATACTCAGCAGCTTCCCTGTATGGATCTTATGGGAGATGGTGTTAAAAGCCTTAATGAAGTCTAGGTAGTCAGGTGGGCAATATCCACTGCTCTCCACATGTCTACCAAGCCAGTCATTTCATCATAGGTTATCAGGTTGGCCAAGCATTAATTTCTTTGTGAATCCATGCTGACTAGACCTGATCAGCTTCTTGTTCTTCATATGCCTGGAAATGGCTTCCAGGATTTGTCATTCTGACACCTTCCAAAGTGTTCCCAGGAGTTGTTTAAGTGAATATAATCTAAAGAGTGATGTATATCTGGGTGCAGAAACAAAACTTGCATACAATAGCTAAATTCTACCATAATTTAAATGTGGGGATGTTGAGCTGAAAGTAAAAAACGCTAGTCCTTAACAGGTAGTCACAAGTGCTGTCACACTTTTTAATAAAAAAAGTAAAACCCCCATTTTTTTATGTCTAGCAACCTTGCTGTGGAGGACTGTTCGTGAAGTTTTGCAGAGACTGCAAAATTGACTGTCTCCAATGACTTGTGGTGTCTCAAAACATTACAGTTGTAGATAAGAAGATGGCGAGGAATGCACCAAAGGCCTTACTAACAATGGACTCAATTGTCGAGGCTCTGATAAGGCGGAGCCTCGGAGCCTCTGTGATGTCCAGTTGTAGATAAGAAGATGGCAAGGAATGCGCTGAAGGCCTTACTCTTTGGACTGGCAAAACCCCTGCTGAGTAAGGCCATCAACGACAGACAGCAAACCACTGCTGGGTCTAACAATGGACTCCGTCTTGCTCTTACAACAAAGTAGCAAATACGTGCTGAGCAAGGCATTGCCTCTGTCTGTAAGACGTGAACAAGCAAAGAGAAGGTGTGTGCTTGTGCCCACTACCTGAGGACTCCTGAGATGCTGACAGACTGATCAAGCAACCCCCCCACACAAGATGTCGACGCTTTTCTCCAGAGATCCTTTTTTTCCTTCTCTTCCCTTGCCCCTTTTCTTTTCCCCTCCCCTCCTCTCCTCGCTTCCCGCATCCCTCTCTGTCTCTCTTTCTCTCTCTCCTGTCTCCATTTTCCCTCTGGCACGTATGGTAACATTTTATAAGTTTAATGCCAGCCCCTTTCTGGGGCTTGTGTAATAGGTTTTTCATATTGATTGCTTATTTTTAGTGATGATTATTACTAACCCTAGTGATATTGATAATCATGCTACTCTTATTCCATTGTTATAAGATTTAGTTAGTGGATGGTAGAATATTAATGAATTGTCTTTACCAAGTAATTTGTTTTCTTTTGCAATTCTGTTATATTCCACATTTTATACCCTGCATTTCCCTTTTTCCCCCAAAAGCATTATGTGCATTAAAACTACAAGCCAATATGCAATTCTTTGGTGTCGTTTCACCTTAATTTGCCCCAAGGGAATGTATATATAGAACCTCCGCGAACCCCACTCATCCCACCCAGGGTGGTTCTATGAGCTGGGTCGGGACACTTGCATTACTAGATGAATAACATTCCCAAATGGGCTGTCTTGTAAGGATTCCAGCATTGCTTAAGATGGTGCAGACAGACGTGTGCTAGTTATGCACAGAAGCAGCCATTTGGAAGGTGATTTGTTAAAGACAGTAGGTGCTGTTCGTCTGGACACTGGTGGGGAATGGTAGATCAACCGTCCTTGGATGGCCTCACAGGAGTCAGTGACAGTTTCTATGGAGGAAAGGCAGTGAAAGCATCTTCTGAATACATGTCAGCTGGCCATCGCCCATGTGCCTTCACCAGTGGACTCTCCACTTTGGTTGCTTTTACATTCTGTAAGCTCTGTGGTAGAGAGGGAATTTAATTGTAGAATGATATTAGGCATCAGTGACAGCTCTTTCCATGATTCATTACAGCCACTGGAAATATGGTAACATGCTTGCAGAAAGATTTGTGATCACAAACAAATTGTGCAGTTACTCTGCTGTATATTGCACAGAGGAAACGTATTGGAAGGCTGAGGCAGTCATCCACTCCTTGGTTTTCCTTCATGTGTCTGTATATCATATACCTTCAGGATATTGTACTTCTAAGCAGGTATTAGAAATAGGCACTTAAGTCTTATCACAGTATTTAACAAATTAAACTGAGTCATTTACCCTCCCTATCTTTCCACCAGGAATTTTGTAAAATGCCCAGTGCACAGGGTATGCTGTTTTTTCCTTTGTCCTCT
Source organism: Syrrhaptes paradoxus (assembly GCA_013400615.1). Taxonomy (NCBI): domain Eukaryota; kingdom Metazoa; phylum Chordata; class Aves; order Pterocliformes; family Pteroclidae; genus Syrrhaptes; species Syrrhaptes paradoxus. The sequence goes on along the minus strand of VZTO01017301.1, from coordinate 17,564 downwards.
GTACAGAGGCAATGAATTTTTACATTTTGAATGCATCAGACTAGATATAGAGAGTAAACCTGTATCTAGGTTATTAACCTAGAGCATTAACCTATCCAGTATACATCATGTTCTTGCTATCACAGGTTATTAATGTGATTAATTGCAAAGTGTCATGTTTCATATCAGACAAATCCTTTCAATATAAATTGCATTATGTGAACAATTTTGTCTCTGAATAAATAAATGCACTGCTCACACCTAGACTATTTACCTATTGGTTATTGTAGAGAAACTGTGGAAGAGGAATTCTTTTCTTGTTTTGAAAAAAAATAGTTTACCTGTGATTTAGCTAAACTTCTTTCTGAAGTGGCCATCTCATTTCATTTATTCATGGTATTATGATATCATAATTGAAGTGTCTTTGCAAGGACATTTAACCATAAGTAATCTTCCTCCAAGATTTCTTACCTCATCATCTTATACTTCCTAACAAAAGAGTATGTAACAAGAGTCCTATTTTAAGATTTAGTTCTGCAGAACTACCAGACATGTTCCTAGTACATTCTAGCTGCTTCTCAGAAAACAGACAAAAAATGTCTGTTTCTCTAGCTTATCAGCTTATAATCAGGTCTTTGATTTGAAGTAGTTGCTTCTGCCTTTGAGCTTGAGTCACACAGTAGTTGTAAAAGATACAGAAAGAATATAAATGTCTAAACAATTTAGTATCATAGTTACAGAACTATAAGGAGAGAGATTTTGAAAATTAACCCATGGGTTTTTTGTTTCTCATAAAGCATATTATGCTAACCTTCATATTAAAATTATTTTTTTAATTGAAAAGCATGATGAAAAGCAAGACTAAAGTATTATGTTTACAGTCCTTATTATAACCTTCTCTACTAACTTCCGATCAGTGCAAGAACTGTGTGATCTCCTAATGACTCAGTGGGCATATGCAAAGAAAAATCTCTGATTTTAATCCCTTCTAGGGAAGAAAGACCTGCCTTGTGTTGAGCTAAACTGGTTAAGAGACAACATATAACACAGATGGAACACAGTTTTCAACTTATTTACTGTTGTTTTGCACACCATTCCCACAAATGAGCAAGAAAATTATGGTACATTAGGCCTTTCCTTTATTGCTCTTGGTAAAGTTATTGGTACTTTTACTCCATGCCTGCCTTGGTTTACCATATTCCAGTCTAGGAAAGCAAGAAAAAAATGGTCAAAGGGAATCACTATTTAGTAAACTCATATGAGTCATTCAAAATAATTTGAGGACCCAAAGAGCCCAGGTTATCAAAAGGTATTTCTTTCTCAAAGGAAATAACTGAGAGAACCAGATAGACAAATAACCAGAGAAGATACATGTATAGCTTTCTGCCTTAACATCTTTTTTTTTTCCCTTTGAGAAAGCTCAACAGCAAATTATGCAGTGAGCAAAGAAGAAGGAGGGTGAAGACTGGGTAGCAAACTCCCAGTGTTTCATAACTAAAGATCTGTCTGATTCAGATACAGTATCTTGATTCATTTTTTTTGAACAAGTGTTTGTTACAGATCCTGCACAAGTTTTTAACATCTATAGCATCAAGAAGTTTGAAAGCTTGACTACAATTACCTACAATGACCCTAATTTTGATGCTGGAAGAAACTATGAATAGTTGTTCTGTATTCGTCGCCTTTGTGCCACTCACAATTCAAGTTTCATACACAGGTCTCCCACAAATCCTTCTAACAGTCGCTTCTGGACCGAAGAACCTTAGTGTAAATACTTTCTACTGCTAGAAATACAGGAATGCTTATACCAGGGACGACTAAGCAGGCTAAAACTCTCCAGCCTATGGAGACCATATGGTGGGTTTGTGAAATAATGAGAAAGAGTGAGTAAGGAATGACTGTACATTTTATTTTCCAATGTACATGGTAGGAAACACTGAATGAAGATATTGTGGAAAGGGGGAAAACAAACCAAAGGAGGTGGTCTTTTGCATAATAAACTCTGGGATTTTACTTCCATAATCTGCTCTGGACAGTGAAAGTTTGCATGGATTCAAAAAGCTTAGGAACAAAGAAATGGGGAGAAAATCCCTAGCAAGCTCTAAATACAGACACATCGTATGCAGTCAGTAAGCCCTAGACCTGCATGTTTTTGAAGGCTACAAGAGCATTTGAAAAAAGTACTCTATGCTCATTCTGTTTTAATCTTCCTCCTTAGGCATCCAGTACAATCAGCTATTAGAGCATGTATAATTAGTTAAATGGACCTCCAATCTGTGCAGTCCTTTGGATCAGCACTCTCATTATTTTAGTTTGGCATGATTTTAGTTTCTTCTGGCTTTACTTTCTGTAAGCTTTTTGCCAAAATTAAGAAAACATGAAACTCAGATTAGCATCTTTGTCTTTTAATCAGGGACATCTAGGATGATGATTACCTTCTAAAGATTGCAGAATTGTTTTGGTCTGTTGACCTATAAAGCGTGCATGCTCTTGGAGCTGATGTGGGAGCTGCCAGCACAGTTAATTTGAGGTCTTTTAACTGAAAAATCCCTTTAGCAACATGTGCTTCTCTCTCTGCCTGGTCACTTGCCTGTGAAGCGTGGATGCTGACAGTAATATCTTTGAAACAAAATTGCCTGTTGGAATTACTGCAGCAAATGTTGCTGCTTCTTACAATGAAAATTTTCCACCCTAGAAAGTCTCATCTGGCAAATACAGCTCAAATACAGCTTGCTGTTAGTGATTATTTCTTCCAAGATTTAAAAAAAACAATGGGATACATTTCAACTTACCTACAGGTCTAGAAAGAGCTAGAATATATACAAATCCAAATACAGATGTTGGTTTCTTGATATACTGAAAAATCCCTTTTCTTTCTACACACGTAATTGTATTATTTTTTGGGTTTTACTAGATAATAATGTAGGTATGAGGTTTTTTTCAGCTTTACCCTTCTACAGAATTGTTTGCCTCATATTGTCAATTCCAGCTGTGTTGTTGAGGTGGAAAATGACATTTGTAAAATACTGTGAAGATATAAAGTAGATTTTGATGTATTATGTTTTCATGAAACTGCAATTTGTATGGTGATTCCTCCAGTGCAGGTATTAAATCTAACTCAGGAGACTAACATTGTGAAGCGTTGTTTCATAGTCCATTTTAAATTTCATATGTGTTCCTGTAACTGGAGTTGTCACTCAGTGTAGTAGATCCAGGCCAGAGAGAAGAGAATGATAAATAAGCACATGTGATCTGATGTTAGAAAGCCTGAAGCAAAACAAACATCATTATTTTAAAAATAAGCATTCCTTTAAAAACTTATTTACATAAATACTATTAAAATCTTTGAATTACCCATTATAGCCATTTATGCTAGAACAGTTTAAGAGACTGTGATTCCCACACATGTCAAGCTATTCTGTTAGAGGTCATTGCCACTGAACAATCTGTCAGTTAAAAAGTCAAGGCCATGGAAGTGACTGGTGTTTTTCATTTTGTTAACCTCACTAATGGGAAGAGGAACTGATGGATCACCATCACAACTGAGGACTGATTTGTCAGTGCAGCTAAGCTGACCTTCTAGCAGCTACTGTCAAGAGGCCCTCCGCATGGCACGCACCCTCATTCCCGTGGTTTTCATCAACTGCCTGACCCCTTAATGCAGTGTCTCTAAATGTTTTTGATTGCGGACCTCATCAGTAGAAGATTTTTGAGGACACTCCCCTCATATGTGTATACTTACTTTTTAATAAATTATATCCATTAAGACTGTATTATGTGTACTAAAAAGCATTGACACTGTCCACAGCCTAATTCTGCTTCCTGACATGTAACAAGACATACCTGTTCTTACCGCCCCTGCATACACTAAAATAATGTCAGCTTTCCCATGGAGACAAAACTCCAGTTTTGAGGGACTAGAAAAGATAAAGGCAAAATGGGAGTACAAACATCTTAAAAACAGACAGACAAATTGATCTGTAAACTTAGAAATTTTCTATCCGAACCCTTTTTTATGAAATCAATCAGATGATCTTGCTTTTTCAGTTCTGCAGTCAGAAAATAATGTCCTTGTTCTGGTATTTCAATTTCCTGTCTCATTTGTTTGGGTTGAGAAAGATATCAATCATGCAGCTTAATCAATGTATGCTACTCCTTGCAGCTGTCAGGGCTATCTGAAGTGACTCTCATGCATATTAATGTTGTAATTTTATTAAAGCTTTTGAACAAATAATATGATACCTACTGGGATGCTGAGGAAGAGAATACAAGACATCAGGACGAAAAAGCGAGAGTGGTGTATACTGCAGAATGATGGCCCTTTAATCATTGTCTAGTTTCTGTTTCCTCATGGAGAAACAACAGTACAAAAAAAACCCTCAAGCCTATGAGTAACTTCAGCTTCTCTTCAATAAATTATTGTCAATTTGATATTTCCCTCTTTAATTGCTGATGCATCGTGTAAAATATTAATTACCGTTCCTACATACTAGGCTGGACAGCTGGCAGCCACTTGCAAACGTACCACTGTAAGATTCAGGCAATTTTGAAAAGGGGTCTCTGGGGATGTACAGAAGTTTTTTCTGAACTGATGGTAAATTGGAGAAGACAGTAGAAATTAGAGTGATTTCATTGGTTAAGTCAGCAGAGAGAGGTGGTTTGCAGGCTGCGTGTTAATATCTATGCTGCCTTCAGGTCTCTCAGCTAGAATTAGTGACAAACTAGAAAGGACTGTTTTCTGTGAGCTGCTAGGGGATAAAACAGCTTTGCAAGGTCATATTCTGTCCACACAGTATTCCTCATTAACCTCTGCCTGGCCTAATCATCAGTGAAAAACAAAATCCCAGTGTAGCCATATGACAAAAGGCAGTAATACCTGATTATATCTGGGAGACCAAGAGAAGGTAAGTGGGCTTACTGTACGAACAACGTATTTAGCTAGATAAGACTTTGTCAGGGCAAACCTATTTTTTAGTGGAATTAAAGGAAGCAAAATATTAATATATTCCATACCTACGAACAAAGTAGGGTCCTACAATATTCACTTTATAACATGCATTTCTTTTTTTAAATCACAGATTTTGTATGCATTGTAACTTGCTTTCTTAATTTTCCAATGTCCATGTATATTTGCCATAAGTAAAAGTTTTCTTTACCCAAAATTATGAACATGTAAATTATCTAATTGTTAAAACAACAACCTTTGTTGTCTTAATTACTTTTTTCCCATTGAGATTGCTAAAACAGAGTTTGTAATGGGAGGAGAGGAAAAAAGAGCAGAGACTTTAGATTCATTGCCAGAAAAGAGTATATTTTGACCTTTTGATTGAGCCAGGATACTCGGCCCAAACAGAGTCAAAAGTTGTATCCAAAATGCACCATGTTGTGTCTTCATTTCTTTCAGAAATTTATCCTTGGTGTTAATCTCCTTCAGGTAGGAAAGGAATTGTGTTTCTCTCAAGGGACTGAGAAGAAAGCAAACTTTAAAAACTTATAAACATTATAAAAGATATTGCAGACTAAAGAAAAGTTTGAATAAAGCCAAAATAATCTACATTTATTTCAAATAATAATATAGGCTTAGGCAATATCAGCAAAAAAATTTATATTGTTCACACAATATAGTTTGGCATAATGTTTGTTTGAAATAACACATTCTTAGCCAATGAACTAGAAAAAGTATATAGTTCATATGATATACACTGGTATAATGAAGCTACACTAATTGCCAGCAAATCATCCCAGGCACTGTACACACAGTGACACAGTCCATTTTCTGGTGAGCTTATAGACAGCTGTGAAGCGGCCACGGTTTGGCAGCCCCTTGGAGCTGCTATCCTTTCTCAGAAAGGAAGAAGCTCCTGAGAGTTCCCCAGGAGTGTGTGGCTTTCTCATTTTAGAGTCTCCCTGGTGGAATGCTGTGGGGTCAAAATACATTTTGATTATGCTAAATTTTTTCAGATTTGAGCTATTGTACCTTAAGAAATAGGTACCCTAAACTAAGCTTGAGGTATTACATTATTCTGTCTGGAAAAATAAGAATCTGTGCATAAGAGCAATACTTCCCTTGTATTTTTTCCACACCTTTAGCATTTCAGTAGAGCATTATTTAAGATAAATAGTGATTTAAGAGAGCTCTATTACTCTCTTAATATAGGTATGAAATGAGCTAGAGAAAGAATTGTCCACTTTCTTTATCATATTGGAGAGGAGGAAACTTACTCAACGAGCTTTATTTGTGTTCCAAATTTGTTGTTATTTATCATAAAGAGTGAAAACTTACCATGTAACAGTTTTTTCTGCATCTATTGTATGGTATATGCTATGTGTTTCTGCTTTTATAGAACGAGTGTGCTTGCCTAATGCATTGTTAATGCCATTCTGGAAACTCATGTCTTCTACATTAGCACAGCATGTTGTGAACTAGCATGGTTAGCAACAGTGGATTATCATGTTGGAATAACAGAGTGGTGTTATTCACAGTGATTCTAATTGGATCTGACAGGGAGAGTGTGTGAAGGCTGTGCAGAAGGTGATAATCCAAAAACTGCTACTCCCCAGAATATTTTCAAGGGAACTTGCATAGATCTGGTATTCACAGTTTCCTGCTGAGCACCCATGTTCCTTTTGGATAAAATCTGAGATGCTGGAAAACAGTTGTGGAAGCAAGTGCAGCCTTGCCAGGGAAACAGAAAGCTACAAAGGGCCAGGGAAGAAAAGATGGTCCAGGTTCATCCCGGTGCTAACTTCCAGCATCTTACTGTGATAGAAGTCCTTTAGCTCACACCGCTCTTCAGATGGAGGGCAATCTTAAGGCTACCTTAAACCTAAAGTGCTACTGAAAGCATCTCTTTCTGTCTCTCCATCAAATGCAGAGGGAGTAAGTTAAATATATGTATAAGCCAGGAGGCTGAGATAAGTGCCCAAAGTTAGGAGAGCAAACTTCTGGTCTGAGAGTCTACTGCTGCTGTTGTGCTTGTCTAACATCCCCCTCAGTTCTCAGTGACATTGCTGTCATCAGCCAGACACCTCTCTTTCATCTGTTAGCTGTCAAGAGCAACACTATGTCTTGCAGTTTACAGCAAAATGCAATGATTCAGAAACTTAAGTAACTGAATTCTTTATACAGAAAGCAGTCCTATATCTCTTGTGATGTGTGTGTGTGTGCGCACACACGCAAAGTCATCTTCAGTCTCTAACTGCTTGCAGAATGAGAACTGCATGCTAGAATGGGTACAGAAATTCGGCGGTTTTACATAATTCTCAGATCAGAAAATGGTCACATCCCTTAAAAGTAACAGAAACAAGAACCACGGGCACACTTGCAGCGTGAGCGCTGTTTCACCTTCACTGTCATGAGGCCCGGCTGTGCGCAGCAGGCAGATGGCTGCATCCCCCGGCATCCCGGTGCTCACGCCATCCTGGTGCTGAGGACACCCCAGTGCTCAGGGCACCTCGGTGCTGAGGACATCCATTCCGGTGCCCAGGCTATCCCGCCCCGGCCCCCGGAGCGGCCGCCGCTGTCTGACCGCTGCGGGGCTCCGCCAGGCGACACGGGCGCGTCCCTCAGCGGCAGGGCTGCAAACGACGGTGGGAAAGTGACACCTTCCGGCCAAAGGAGAGATTTGCACAAGCCTCAGACATTCCTCAGCTTCGGCCGGTGTAGGTGGCGAGGGACTAATTATTGTCTCCCCTCCAGTCTCCGTTTGCTTTTGAAATATTGATTCCTAATTGCATTCCACTGGTGTCATTAAAATCTCCTGCAGCTGGAAATCTTAATGCTCTGCTGCTGGTATTCGGCCACTGATGTTTTAGAATGGAACTGCACTAAATAAATGAACTCTTGCGAACTGAAAACCACCTTTTTTTCTCAATTATTTTTTGGGGTTTTTTTAAAAAAACAAAATCCCTCCTAATGAATATTTTCTACCTAAAAGAACAGAGAGAATAATACATCTCTAATGATACATGGTAGAGATATCTTCATAACCTTGTTCTAATGCTATGTCACAAGCAAATATGTGCTCAGTGTGACACAGGCTGAACTTCTCACACGACGCAGGGTTTCATCGATCATGACACAGGTAGAAAATTCCAACACCCAATTTCGCTGTCTGAAAATGGTGGATGGGTTAGGCTGTTGAGTATCTGAAGTACAGCAGGATAAACTAGTTCACGTAAACTTTCCATTATCCTTTCTACCTACTGAATTTGCTGGAAGTCTTTAGAAAGTCACCATAAGATTTCCTTGATTGAAATGTTACTTATCAGTATAGACATTGATGAATAAATTATCAGTGAGAGCAGAGGGAATGGAATAACAGGGGGTTTTGTTGGTTGACTCAGCTGATATGTCAGTTCTATACCTTTAGATCAACTGAGACTTGAACCACTGTAATACAAAAATACTACTCTCTTTAAAATGGCCTGGCACTTAATAACTCAGGCAAATTGGTGATTTTCTTTAGAGTACTTGACCTGATGTGACAACAGAAAAGGGGAAAATTAAATAGACTGGCCCTTAACTTTTTCACAAATAGGGTGGTTGGGATGTAAGTGATTAAAAAAATCCACCACCCCCAAAAAATAAAAAGAAAACCAGTCAATTTTAGTAGTATATTAGTAACCAAATAACAGACCTTGATCATGCACCCAGTTGGTGTTTTGCCATTGACCTTAATTTCAGCAAGGTGTACTTATATACTTTTCCCCTTGGGAATCTTTCCATTTTTCACCAAACTACTGTATGGTCATTTTTTTTAAATGACTTGTTAATATTGGCTGCTTCCAGAAATATCTTTTTTGGCATCTTCTCAGCAATAATCCCTAACTGCTCTCTTTCAGTGAAACCACTGCACCACATCTCACCCTAGGCTGCATTTCTGTCTTTGGACTGTGTTTCTGCGATTCCTTTTATTCAGTAATGATGATGATGAGTAAGTCTTCATAATTAAGAGATACTGAATTATTTCAGTGAGAAACTGGGTGACAGCATGTGTACAGGTGAAATGTTGTCAACTTTTTTCTTCACCATCATTAGTATTACAGTAGTAACAAGGAATCAATATTTTTAGTTCAGTTGACAAGTTTCAATAAAACAGGATGTAGCATTTCCTTCATTGGTACTTTTAATTGTTCAACAGTTTAAAAAATTTCCTGAGAAATTCACATCAAGTGACATATCATGTTTCTTGACTGGCTTCATCCTGTCAAAGTACCCTTTCTGTGATTATAATCAGTTAGTAGGACCCACTTACAGGGTATATCTTCAAAGCATTGGGCAACATGAGGTAATTTGACTTTATGCATAATTTTATTAAAGGAAATTATAATCTTGAATTCCCATCTCTGGAGCACAGAATTACAAGAAGTTCATTTTGCTTGACTCCCTCACACATATATAGATAATAATTTAGCTCTATCTGTGCAGATTGACAGGAAGGTACTTAGGAAATACTACAAGATGGACTGCAGATCAATCTCCCAGTTGGGCCTTGAAGTAGAAAATTATATTTAATCTTCTGTGAAGGCTTGTGGAAGAGAGATGAAAAATCAGATAACAGGCTTAAATCTGCTATGTTGCTGCTTCATCTTGGATGAGAAGTGTTTAGTTGTAGAAATCCTCCAAATCTTGAAAACTACCAGTAGCAAATACAGATTTGACCAACTCTAAAAACCCAGAAGCAGCATGTTTGCCTTACCTATTGCTGAATAGTCAGACTTATGTCTTAAGGAATGATACATTTTATATTCAGTGTTTCCAGGGGAAGGAATATTCATTGAATTTCTTAAATACTTGCTTTCATTACTTAGACCCCTGGGTTTTTGACTGCTACTAGAAATTTACTGTCAATTAACACCGATGGCAAGAAGCTTGATAGGTTTACGAGAGTTATGTAGGAAAAAAGAGATGTTGTGGTCAGTTTCAGGGCCGGTGTTGGAAAGGAGGCTCAGCCTTGCAAGATGTTGGTGTACTGAGTCTGGCTGGGACAGAGTTGATGTCCTTCATAGCAGCCCATATAGTGCTGTGCTTAAAAATGGTGGCTAAAACAGTGTTGATCACACAGTTTTGGCCACTGCTGCACAGCATCAAGGCTTTCTCTTTCCCACTCTGCAACCCCAGCAAGTAAACTTGGGGTGGGCAAAACACAAGGAGGGTACAGAGCCAGGACAGCTGACCCAAAGTGACCAAAGGAATATTCCATCCCATACAGCATCCCTCTCACCAACAGAAGCTCAGAGAAAGGAGGACAAAGTGGGGACATTTGTGGTCATGGCATTTGTCTTCCCAAGGAGCTGTTACACATGCTGAGACCCTGCTTCATGGGCAGGTAGTGAATGAATTCCTCCTTTTGCTTTGCCTGAACGCACAGCTTTTGCTTCCCCTATTAAAGTGTCACTGTTTTGATGTAGGAGTCTTTTTGCCTTCCTTCTATTTGCTCCCTGTCCCACAGGAGAGAGAGTGAGTGGGCAGCTGTGTGGGTTTATGGCTGTTGGCCAGTGTCAAACCACCCCCACAGCTGGCTGCCTACCGACATGAAACATGTAGACTTTTGGGGCATATACCCCTAATACAGCCCTCCTAAGATAGGAAAGATAATTGAAGAAAAGAAAATCAATAGCATTTTAACTGTCTCTTCTGAAATACTCAGTGTACCACTTAACTTCATTAAAAAAAAACACTAAAAGCATAAAGCAAATACAGGTGAAGGGTCATACTTACATTAGTAAAAACACTGGTGGCTTGATAAGGTCTATAAATGATTGCTAGATGGTTTTCATTGGGAAAAAAATAAAAAATGGGCAAACTGTATCATAGTTTCTCTTCATTTCAGGAGTTTTTTAGTCCTATTGTGACAAACACAATCTTGAAACAAATAAACCAGCATTATGCAGTTCTTCAGTAATTATTGCAGTATTAACTCACAAGAAAGAGAATAACCAAAAATGTAGCACGTTTTTGCTAGCAGCCCTTAGCAGGTCGCGAGGAAAGGGAATCACAGAATCACACACACAGAGTGATACGGTTCAGGGATATCTGCCACAATTTGAACCATCCTTGAGACAAAGACTCCAATCAGTACTTGATACTGGCAGATTTTTCATTTGTGAATTTACATAATTACTTTTTAAGCCTGGCTAAACTTTGATATTCACAATATGCTGCAGCAGTTAGTTGTCAGTTTAATTACATCTCTGGAGAAATTACAACCTAACAATACATACACAAACTAGCTTTTTATCAACTTTTGTTATCTGTCACTTAATCTTGTTTAAAATATTATTCTTCTACAATCTGAGAACTAATTTTCAGATTCATAGTTAAAAACTAGCAGCAAATTTTCTCATCTCACTAAGCACCCTTTTGCTTTTATTGGTATGCTGAACAACATGGATCATTGCTTTTATCCCTCCTTAGACTGGAAGTTGAATATTATTCATGTTTCTTAGTTTCTTCTTAAAGCAACTATTTGTCTATAATAGGTCTATTGCATTTTCCCCTGGCCTTTTCAGACATTGCTGGTACGGGACCTTGTCAAAGATTTTTTGAAAGTCCAAGTACACCATTTCACTCTCCACAAGTTTACTGATTCCTTCAAATAACTCCTACAGCTCTGTGTGGTGACACTACTCCTCTACTGACTGTCATCATTGTATCATTTATACTCCTGTCTGCTAATTTTATTCTTTACTGACATATCAACCAATTTACACACAAAGACCTATCACCTGGAAGCTTTCTTTCCAAATGTTTTCCAAACATTAATTAACTATGAACAGGGCAGGCTCTGATCTAGAGAACAGGTTTTCCTGAATCTGCCTCTTATGTGTCTCTGAGAGACAGATGTGCTGCCCAGATGTCTGACCTGGTTTAGTTGTCCTTGCATTCCTGAGCTTGTCTGGTACCAGGAACATGAACTTTCTAAAGGACGTGTACTTGAATTCACCACCAATAACAACTTTTGCCATTCATCTCTCTAGAAACTTATCTAACACCTTCCATTTCTTTTGTACACATCTTTGCCTATGCCTGTTCTCTCAGGCTCTCCTTCTTGACATCCTGTCACTACTGCTCCTCTCCTACCTCTGCCCACTTACAATGTCCTACAGTCCACAATCATTTTCCTCTCTTTTCCTGCAGGTAATGCTCTTCTGTGTGCCTTACCTATCTGCTGATGGCCAGCAGCATGGTTCAGTTGTAGCATGGTTTATCCATGCTGTGACGGATCAACATCAGAGTATACTTTCCACACACTTTTTTTGGGAGAGGTCACTAGGAGGACAAGATCAAAGGCAGATCATTCAGATTTCATAGAGGATATCCATGATCTTGCAAAAGTACACCTACAGTCTTTCTGGATTCAAATGAAAAGTCAAATGATCCATTGCTGTTGTTTATTTTTCTGTCACTCAACATACGTATTGCAAGCATGATCTTAGAAAAGGACATTAGGATGGGCAAAGATAGCTTCTCCTAATGTATTGTTAACCGTCACCTAATGGATGGTGTAACTGTATACGTAGGATGCGGCAAAAAAATTATTAGCCTCATTTACTGGAGCAGGTCCAGAGAAGGACAACGAAGCTGGTGAAGGGTCTGGAGCACAGGTCTTACGACAAGCAGCTGAGGGAGCTGGGGTTGTTTAGTCTAGAGAAGAGGAGGCTGAGAGGAGACCTTATCACTCTCTACAACTACTTGAAAGGAAGANTCTTTTCCAACCTTAATGATTCTATTGTTTTAAGTCTGGTATCTATTTCATCGAGCCGTAAATTGTCACATCTTCTGCAGTAAAATTTTGCACAGAAGTGGTTGCTACACAGCGTATAAAGCCACAATTCTTCTTATCCTCCCATTTTCTAGGACCTTTTCCTTCATATGTAGGCTTTCCTTTGTATGCAGTAAGATACAATGCCCTGAAGTAGCCCACAATGAGCATAACATCCTTTACTAGGTCTGGTGTACCCCATTATCAACAACAAGCTGAAATAGCAGCTGATGTCATCCTTTCTAAAATGCAAGTTAGGAGAAAGCTTGCTCTCCTTCTCCACACACACTTTTGTTACTTACTACTAATGCCAGAAAACAGCCAAGTAGTGTAAAACTCCTCCAAAGGTGTGGAAGCCTAAAGGGTTACAGGAAGGAACTCAGAATATTTATTAGTTCATATGTCTGTACTGTCAATAACTGAGGTTTGGCAAAAGTGAGAATCACCTGAACTGATTTCAGCCATAGTACCGTATTTCTCCATTATGGCATCTGAGGATGCTATAAACACTGGGGGTTCCTGTCTAACTTGGCATAACAAACATCAGTCAGGAAGCTAGTTTCCCCAAGTTAACTGATGTGACAGAAATGCTGTTATTTACATCTCCAGAAGCAGGCTGTGTCAAATTGTATAATTTCTAAGTAATATCTATACATATTCGGATTAAAAGAAACCAGTGCGAACTTGTACATACACTCTATACTTTTCTGAATTCTGAACCTCCTGAGATTTCTTTCTTTAAGGCATTTTCTCAGTTCTTTCTTATCACTTCTTTGCTCCATTTCTATATCATAAAAGTTGATGGTCCCAGAGATTTGCATGGACACACACTGAGCAGAACCACTGCACCTGAACCTAGAATGATCACAAGTCCTGGTTGTGCAATTGCATGTAACAGTTGAGCCATGAAGCAAATTGAGATTAGCTCAACTGAGCCACATGACCATAAAAACAAAGTAATCCCTGAATTTCAAAGAGTAACAGCATAACCTCTTTCCTTATGATGGTCGCAGTGAGAGCAGAGGTTAACAGTGTAGGTGCCCATCTATCAAGTAACATAAAGATTGATGTATTTTAAAATGTTGGATGCAATTATCAGCTCTTTATCCACAAAAACAGTAGAAATAAAGGGATTAAACAACAGTTAAACACTATAGAAAAGCTATTACTATTCTTTGTGCAGTGTAGAGATTATTTCTTTCTAATCCATTGTATGTGTTGGAGCTGTCAATTTTTTTTAAACAGTGTTGTTCTATATGCTTTCCTTTATGTTTTCCTTTCATTTAGAAGACACTATGACTATCAAGGATATAAATCCTCCTCTTTTGGAAGAATTTTGGAAGAACTCCAAACTTTGACTCCTGCTATTACTCTCTTTTCTACATAGCACCTTTTAAATTTCTACAGTGTTGTTTTGTTTTTTTTAAATACAAGAGAGAAGTATTTGGTATTACCAACATATGGATTCACTCACTGATTCTATGGCAGTAAGACGTCCTCCAAGTATCTTGGATGCACATCCTGGATCTCCTTAAGATGTGACTATTTATGGGTAGCAGTTAGCTTTCGTCTTTGGTATTTTTGCCTGGACTGGTATACTTCTGTACAAGAAATTCCAAGTGGCAGAAATATAGCTATCGGTACTCTGTCCTCTTCCAAAGGTCTGCCTGCCTATCCTACCATCCTGGGAAACAGACGCTCAAACATTCAAAACAATTTGCAAAAGAGAGGCTGACTGAATGCACAGTTGCTGTTGTGCATTTTAATTATTCAGTCTCATTTGAACTCTTCAGCCAAATAGGCAATCAGCAAGGATGTTATTTAACACAGAAGACACAGCATTAATATGCAATAAGAAAATGTCACATTACATCTGTTTGTGATCATAGCAGAAAGCAGCCTAACGAAATATTCTTAGGTCTCCTTTAACATTATAATTGAGAAACTAGTATATATTTCAACTTCCAGGCTAAGTGCAGAGACTTGTCTTCATGGGAAGACATGGGAACCATTTTAAGTGTTTTGGCATCTTGTGCTTTATATTAAAAAAAAAAAAAAACAAACAATGCTGTCTCAGAGGCTGAGATTTATCCTGATAAACTCCAGATCCCACCTAGACTGTCAATTTCGACTGAAAGATAATTTTTCCTGCCCTGCCCACCATTAACAGAGGAGACAGGTTCCTAACTTGGATGTTCAAACTAGAAGGGATGAATCTAGGCCAGATGCAGTATCTGCATTTAGGAATGAATTACTCAGATACTTTACTTTTTGACAATTTCTACCTAGAAGGTTACAGATCTGAGTAAAGACAGTTTGGCACTCAAGCAAATGAACAGTTTGGGTCTAGAATAACATCTGTGGGTATGGACAAAAACGACAGGCATGAATCTGATTTTGTTTCTCTAAGACACCAGGCATAATATCACTCTCCACTTTATGGTTTCTTCATGCTCAAATTTATTGGAATTATTTGAGAGTATAATATTATCAATTCACACTACTCAGAACTACTCTCCTTGTTATTGCATATACATCAAACATACAGAGGTTATTCCATTTTCTGCAGACATCTTACTGCTCAAGCAAATCAGCTGAACATTTGAGAGAGCAGAGAATATAAAATCAGAATGTAAACAGGGCAAGTGTGATAAAAGCATGAGGCTCAATAGTCTTTCACTAAAAAATTATTATACTGTTAAGTTTCTTCCAAAACTCTTAACAAACATACTGCACAAAAGAAAAATGAACTTAACTACAATGAATAAATTCCTTCCTTCGAGGCACTGTTACCTAACGTTTTATGTCAATTTGAAAACAACTCAGGAAGTTGATAAGAAAATAATAACAAAAAGAGAATACAATCTTTGTTAAATAGAAGGCTGAATGGAAAAACAAATCAGATTAAATTTCTGTATGGAAGAAGAACAATCATTTTAGCTAAGATGAAACAAACATTACAAGTTTGAAGTCTTATAAAATTCAACTAGAAAAAGGAACTCTTATCAACAGCAAATTTAAACAAGTCAACAGTTTTAGTAACAAGTTGTAAAGTTTGGAACTTGGGTTATTTTTTTCATAAAGAATTGTTTAATGCATAACATATGCATCTTCCAGCCTAAGAAAATAACATGACTGCAAAACTATTTAAAACCAGTGGAGAAAAATTTTCCAAGGATGTAACTTCCTTATGAAACATATCACTTTGGCTTTGTCTTTCACCTGTGCAACTGCTTAGCAAGGGCAGATTGTTTTCAGTACTGTACACAGCTTCCTATGCAAACACTTTGAACAGAACAACTAAACCAATATTGTTCCTCCCACACATTTGAACTCTATATTCCCTGTACACACCTAACTGCAGCTCCTGCCATCTGTCCCTCAGGACCCCTATGGAATACCTGCAGGTCCTTCTCATAGCCCCACAACCTTGTCCCTTTTGGGGAGCTCCCATCTAGAACTGCAAGGTGATGTGGCTAACTGCAGTCACCCTGCACACACTGGGTAGCTCAACACTCTCAGGTCACTCCACTGAAAATCTCCCCCAACGCTGAAGACATCCATCAGTTCCTTTTGAAATATAACTGCTGAGCAGTCAGTGTTGAAAAGGGCTTGAGGGTGAATGCAAAGGCAGAATACAAACCTCATTTTCTTTGGCTGAAAAATAGAGGCACATGGATGCTGTTTTCAGTATCAATACCAATGGGTTCTTCCCATTGGAAGTCCCACAGGACTGTCTGTGTCAAATAACCTACAGGTAACCAATAATCTTGGCTCATTACTGGATAGTTCTTAGGTCTCCATCCTAAGGAGATATTCATACAGTTCTATTGAGCCCGCAGTTTGGAAGCTGTTCTAGTATTTGTCAAGCTTCACTAGAAATCTGATCTCACTGCTGCTTGTGCCTACTTTGGACCTAAAGAAAGAAGGAATTTGTAGTGAGTAGTTTAAAGTGTTAGGAAACAGCCCTTCAGATAAGGCTTTTGTTGGTATAGAAACCCTAATATATCACCTCTTGCAAGAAAACAAAGGATTTGATCAGGAGACCTTATCACTGCCAAACACGTGTGATGGTTATACTCAGCTTACCCACACAAGTCTATTATTACAGATTGTTTGTTACTAAAACTGATTTTGTGGATCCTCACACTTAGCTCTAACTGCTGTTTGAAGGGAATATGTTCAGGATTGTTTTGGCTCTCATTTGGTATCTCTTGGCTTGAATGAGGTTAAGAAAATCATTATCTAGAGTTTTGGGTTTTTAAGGCTGCCAGATTTTTGTTCTATTAAAGGCTACATCCACATAATAAAAGACATACAAAGAAACAGCACTGAGTGTTTTGAACATGTATATTTTATGAGAAATACATGTGGTACATTTCTACATTTCCAGAGCTTCCTATGTAATATATCTGGACTAAAAAAAAGCAGAGTTTATGCCTTTTAAGTTATGACTTCATTATGCCAATTATTTAATATTTATCATTGAATACTATTTATTCCCTTCTTAGGGGAACTCAAGAAGGTTTGAACCTAGGCAGATAAAACCGCTTACCAAGATGAAAAAACTACTTTCTAACCTAAAAATAAACACCAAACCCCCTGCAGACATGGCAAACAATATACATTAGAAGCAGGTCAAGACAAAACCAGAGACAGAGCAGCCAATTTAACCCAACTCTAATACAGTCCTGATAGAAGGAACACATCATAGGTCTAAAAATCCATGCTTAAGCCAGGTTCTCCAGTTTCTGCCTGCCTCCAGTACAGCCCTTGTTAGCTAACACATAAAAGTATCTCACACAGAATCACAGAATG
>VZTO01017300.1:0-41034 GCA_013400615.1 Syrrhaptes paradoxus | reverse complement strand
TCAATGACATCATGCAGCATGGAAGAATATGAAGAATCAGTTTCTTAATTGTTTTGAACCTGCTGCCCAAGTATTTAACTCGAAGCCAACACCCTGCTGCAGGCTGAGAAATAACGATTCTTTCCTATTGAACTTCTGTGTACGCCTCCTTATTTTGTAAACATCTGTCGCATTCTTTCTCAATCATTTATTTTTAGGATTTTAGTCTTAGTCTATTTTCTTTTTAAGATTTTAGCCTTTGTCTGTTTGACCTGAGCTAATAACATGGACACCTTCTGCTCATCCTTCTGAACCATTTCCAGTTCCATCCTCGCTTTTCACAGCCAGGCCGTCAGAAGTGTGCACTGAAATGTGGGAGCATTCTGGATGTATGTAGTGGCAAAACAGTGTTTTCTGTTTCTTCCTCTCTTCCTTTATGGGTAACTCTTCACATTTAGCAGGATTTTTCATCCCATGGCAGAGCACAGAGCCATTCTGTTCTGACTCCCAGCTGTCTTTCCTTAGTGCGGGGAGGCAGTTCAAAGGCTGCCGCTGCACAAGCAAAGTTAAGCTTGCTTTTCCCCCAGTGCGTGACTTTCTATGTAGCTATCTGAATTTCACATGCTACTTTACTGCACAGTCATTCGATACAATTAGGTCCTTCTACAACTGCCTTCAGTAAATTTTCTTTTCTACTCCCATGAATAATGAAGGACCTGCAGACTGTGGCCCTTTATTGTACAGTCCCCTCTCCAGATCCACTGTGAATATGCTGAAGAGTCCAAGTCACTGCGCAGAGCCCTGGGACCTCCTTTCATTTATTCCAGCCCATTGCTTTCTCTTCTAATGAGTTTTTAGTCCATGCAAGGGATTTCCCTCTTATGCCATCGCTTCAGTGAAGCATCTTGTTAAAAGTTTCTTGAAAATCCCAGTCCTTATTCAATTATTCATTGATTCCTCTGGAATCCTCCAGTGGATTTATCTGCGTTGAATCTCTTCGTCATTGTATTGTGTTGATCCCTTCTCTGCTGATTCTGCTCTTCATTATCATCTGTACTGATTGTCTGCAGTGGAGATCAAGTGTACTGATCTGCAGCTTCCCGTGTCTGGTCCATAAAACTTTAAAATAAATGATCTAGGGCTTGTTACTGACTTTTTCACTTGTACCAAGCAAGCATTTTGCAAGATGCTCCACTCCATGGTCAGTAATTCAGTAGTTTCTCAGGTAAATTCGTCCTGTCTCTGCTGTCCTCTTACTAGTCATCTTACTGAGTTGTTCAAAAGTCTCTTCTACTGACTCGTAAGCCTGAGACAGTTCCTCTATTTTCTCTGCCATCAGGATAGGTGAGCACATCCCGAAGCACCTTCATTTAGCTTTAATGCCGTGCCCTTCTCTTCCGAGATACTTTTATACCTTGGTCAGCTGTAGGTGCTACATTTTCTGGCTCGCCGTCCGTTCTTCATGAATTCAAAAGGGATTTATTGGGATTTTGTGATGCCTTTAGCAAGTTCTTCCTCAAAGCCTCTTTTTGACTCTTGACAGAGCTCTGCTTCTTCCATCTCTTTGAAAACCTCGACACTCTTTGGCTATCTTGCTGGATTTGGTCTACCTGTTAAGTGATATATGTTTCATCTGAGTCTTCCACACACTGTCTTTAAAAAAATTTCATGCCACCAATGGGTGTTTTTTACCCTTGAGATGTTCCTTTTAGTTTCTTCTAAACAAATGTCATTATTTTTATGTAGTTCCCCTCTTGTAATATGGTGTTTACACTGCAATGGACTTCACTGGCTTTTTTCCTCCTACAAAGATAATACATTTGAATATCCTACAGTCACTACGATGGAACAGCTTTTAAGAGGAGCATTTTGAATCAGAAATTGAATGAGAATTTGAAGACAGGAGCTGTTTCTTCTCTTTCTAGTTCCCTGCAGTCCCTTACAGTACCCGTACCCCAGCTCAGTTTCATACCATGCCAGGATGTCAGCCCAAGCAACGTGTCTGGCCTGGCACGTCACAGACACATTCGTGCTGCTGCTCAGGTGGGGATGGTAAACCCCCTCGCCCTTTTGCTCCTCCTGGGCCTTGTCATTTCAATCCAGTCACACCTATCTCCCTTTCTGAATCAAGAAACTTGCTTTCCACTAGGTTATCCTGAGAGGATTCTGGAATAAGCCATCACCAACAGCCCCTGGAGCAAAAGTCCAAAATGTTGATACAGGCAGAGCTCTTGCAGGAGCTGCAGAGCAAGGCACTCTGCCCTGGAGATACAGTCACACAGCTATTTTAGAATTCATCCTCGTGCTGGAGAATGAGAAGACCCCCATGCCTCTCTCCGGGCTCGGAGTAGTGCCATCACCTTCTCTCTTACCCTGGGATGTAGGCAGCATGTACAAAGGGGAGGCTTGGAGATCAGAGCCTGGCTTGCAGCTTGGAAATAGCACCAGACCTGCTGGATTTGCCGTGGCAGCGGCTTTGGCGTGGGCACCATATCCAATGCATTCTGTACATGTCACACTTGGTGTCGCTAAGGTTGGAAACCCACGCGCAGCAAACCCAACACACCCGTGAGGTGTCTGTGTACCAGACTTCCTCAGCACAGCTATTGCCTGCATGTGCAAGGAGCCTAAATTGTCAGGACTCCATGGAAATTTGCTGCACAGATTTCCCTCAGACGTAAGCCAACTGCATTTGAACGGGTTAGAAACAGCACGTGAGATACATGGTAGAGGAACGTGAACAGCTGGGGAGGATCCTAGTCGTAAGTGCTCAGCTCTGCACTAATGCCACTTTCAGTTAGGAAGTGTCTCCTTACATAGTGGTGTCTGAGTTTGAACCCCAAAAAATAATAATATGTTTCCTGCACCAGGTGTTTGTATATGAACAGTCGTCTCTGCCTGGGATTACATGGATATATTGCTTCCAGCATGTTTGCTTCGGTTTNTAGAGGAACGTGAACAGCTGGGGAGGATCCTAGTCGTAAGTGCTCAGCTCTGCACTAATGCCACTTTCAGTTAGGAAGTGTCTCCTTACATAGTGGTGTCTGAGTTTGAACCCCAAAAAATAATAACGTTTCCTGCATCAAGTGTTTGTATATGAACAGTTGTGTCTGCCTGGGATTATGTGGATATATTGCTTCCAGCATGTTTGCTTCGGTTTATAACACAGAGTTCACAGGTGCTGGGGGAGGGCTTGTCTGGTCTGTACCTGCACGGATCAGCTATCACCATTGCTAGAGCAAGCCGAGGCCCCACGGAGAAGCAAACTGTGGCTGATGTGTTGGGCACACAAGGTGCCAGACCGCAGCCAGTATGAAGGGATACACACAAAGTGCTGGGCTGTAGGGAGGGCCCTCTATAAAGCACCCCATTAGCTCAGGGAAATGTTTCACACAGCACATTTTCCTTTTTACTTTTTTCTTTTTTTTTAATTGTTGAGAAAATATCTTTCTTACAGGAAAACAAATGGGAAGGGCTGGTCCTAATGGCATCCTCTTTTTTATTTTCTAGTTAAAATCCACAAACCTGCATGTTCACTCTGAAAAACCCCAAATCACAAATCTGCAGGAAGCTCACCTACAACCCTGTGGAAAACAGTGAGACTCGGGGGTATTTCACTGATGTCAGCCTGCGGAGCCAGGCTCAGCTCAGCGGCAAGGAGAGGGGGAGCTGGGGGTGCTGCGGGGTCTGACCGCCGCTCGGGGAGCTGTGACTGAGAGCCAGAGTGGCCCAGGGGTTAGGGTGACACTAGGCAGAGTTTTCCTGGTAGATTCAGGGCAGTGTTAACACTTCTGGAAGCATAAAGCATGATTTTTCCAGTCTCATGGTTTGGGGAATGTGACTCACGCTTCCCAGCCTCCTGAAAGCGCTGCAAAGTCTGCTCTGTGTCACAAGTGTTGTGGGATGCACCCCAGCAGGTCTGTGCGCTGCCGTCGTTCCCATTAAGCTGCTTCCTGGAGGATGAGCTGAGTCAGTCTGCTCCAAGGGTCCTGTTGCACTCAGTAGTACACTGCTCGTCCTTTCCACACTGTGCTGTTTCACCGGCAGAGCCCCGCAGTACAGAAAACAAAGCAGCTTGTCACTGTCCAGTAACGAACCAATGCAAAAACTGGGAGTCCCAGTTCAGCGTGTTGGCCTGACCACCGCACTCCTCGCTCTCTCAGGGTGACAGCAGCTCAGGAACAGCTGAACAGCGCGGTGACAGTCTGCTGCCCTTTAACAGCACAGACCGCACTGAGAAAAGCAGCCAAATGGCTTTGTTTCTATAGCAGAGAAATTAAGAAGAGCCAACAACACTCCGTGGTAATGTTCTGTGTTTCAAAATCTTTTTTTACATCATAATGAAAGGAAAAAAAAAATCTCCAAACCTTGGGATGTTTTCTTGCTGATCCCAATTGCTTGAATATTTATCTGCAAGGGGGTTTCAATATGAGTTTCTTTACTAAGAGAACCTTGAAACTCAGAAATCCTCTGCCAAAACTGTGCTAACGCTGATAGGCATCCACAGAATATTCAGGCTTTCAACCGAGGAGTATGTTTTCGTGGAAGTGTGTTTTGTCAAACGTTCCCACCAGTTCTAATTGAAACTCGTACCTTCATCAAGATACAAACATTTTCTTTTGACCACATTCAGATACAGGGTATGCTGATATAAACCCACATTTAAGCAGAATGCCTGAAAAAAAAAAAAAAAGTGTTTTGCCAGTACTGCAATGACATCAGAAAGTTGTTTCTCCCTTTTGCTGTCAAATGCCATGGGAATGGAGATGTTACCACAAATATTTCCACTGTGACAGAAGCTCATGCTGACAAAATCGTTGTGACTGGCTCTACTAATGACAGCAGAGCAGGACCATAGAAAAATCTGTTTGTCCCAAATTCAGGTATAATCTTGGCATGAGCATAAATTTTAAGATAAAAGCAAGTGGCTCGATGGGCTGGTGTGATCTCCTGTGTCCAGGCAGGACGAGCCCCGGTGGTCCCTGTGCACCCCCCTCCCTGCTGTCAGCCACTGGTGATATTGGGCATTTGTCAAAGAGCAGCAGCGGTGCAGCCTGATGTCTAAACCACAGCTCCAGAGGCGCATGCGGAGTTGCCCAGAATTAAAACCAGTGCCGACGAGTGGTGATCATACACCAGTTTGCAAATGCTTCAGACTTGCAGGGGACTGCAGGGAGCCGTCAGTGTGTCCGGGCTGCCGAGGGCAGACGTGTGCGGGTGTAGCCGGTGACAGCCACAAATCGATGTTTCAGAGCTGGTGTCTTTATCACACTGCTGACAGCCCTCCTCCGACCAGCCCGGGGTTTCGGCTCTTCCCGCAGCTGTGGCAGGGAGGATTTGCTGCCTCTCCAGCGCATTTATGGATGAGGGGTTGGGAGGGGCAGGGAGGGCAGGCGGGAGGGTGTGACGAGTGGAGGGGGGACACTCGCAGGGTGTCACACACCACACGTGGCTTTGCTGTGCTCCAAACAGGGGGATGGAAACAGGACATAGCAAAGTGTTTGTGAGAGTCATCGCCAGTGGTGGTGTGGGGACCATCACACCCTGCCCCGCAGGGATGCTGCATGTGGCTCGGAGAGGTGACAGCACTTGGCCCGTGTCTTTCCAGAGTGTGACACTGCTTTATTCCTGTGTGACAGCATGAGGCCAGAGTCTGATCTCTGGCAACTATTCCAAACCACCCATTGACAGTCCCTGACTAATCCCTGAAGCAATGGGGAAAAAAAACTCCCAGACACAATCTATTCTTTGCAAACAGGGGGGAAGCGCCTCGCTTTCTGGACAAGGGGCCTTTTGAAAACTGTAGTTATCATTAAAAGATAAAATCATTCAGGTGGGGGGAGATCTCAGGAGGTTTCTAGTCCATCTTCTGCTCCTAGCAGGATAAATGCTGAATTCAGACCAGGTTGTGCGGGGCTTGCTCCAGAGAGGTGTTGAAAACCTCCAGAGACAGAAACTGCACAGCCTGTCCCCTGTCCCCATGCTTTGCAGTCCTCCTGGGGAAGCATTTTTTCTTTATCTGGTCAGAAACACCTCTTCTAAAATTTATCACCGTTCTATTTTGTTCTCCTGACATACATCTCCACAAGGAGCCTGGACCCCATCTTCTTGTAACATCCTCACAGGTACTGGGCAGGTCCCTGGAGCTTTCTCTTCTCCCAGCTGAACAGGGACCGTCACTTCGCCTCTTTTCATATCACACGGGCTCAATGCATGGATCTGTCCTGAGCTGAGAACTTTGGGTACATATTGATTGGTACCGAAGTTGTACAGAAATGGAAACCTCACGAGAAGCTTGTGTCCGATCAGACGCTCGTTCCTGGAGGAAAAGGCACAGCTGCTCTATGCTACAGCGATTTCTAAGCAACAAAAGGGCCTGTGTGAGAACTAGCTGTATTCTGAGCTGTGCCTTTCTTTACAAAATCCTCCAGGAAGGCAGATCTGATTGTTTCTTTACTATTGCAATAAATCTGAAGGCACTGTATAATTACCTGTCAGAGGCTCACAGAGGTTGCATAACTTCTTAGGCTTCAGAGGATGTAAAGATGATTTTGCAAAGATGATTTATGGAAGAAAGTTATTGATAAATGGTAATAATAAACTGTAATTACAATGTATATTAGAGAAAAAAAATCCCTGCTCACTAAATTAAGGGCTGGGAGAGCAGGGGAAGGTTCAGGCGTTGCAGAGCTGTCCTGAGCTCCTGCCGTGTCGGCTGCAGGAGATGAAAGTTTCAGTTGTCAGGTGGCTGTGGTCTCTTGTATGTATCACGGCATGCTTCGACAGTGCTGGTGGACAGCATGGCCCAGAGGACTGCAGGCTGCAGAGGATGGAGCCGAGTTTAGTCTGTATCTGTTTTGCCAGTACTGGGATCCTGCTGCTGCTTCGTGGACCACCTCAGGGCAAAGCAGAGCAAACTCTCAGGTGCTGTGCTGAAGTCAGTGGAGCTGGACTGCTGGTCATCAGTGATTAAAACTAACAATTCAGAGCAACATTTTCACTAATAAGTGTGCTCTTATTCTCTTTTTTCTTTTCCTTTTTTTTGGTATTTTTTGTATTTTTAATTACAAGGGCTATTAAATTTTATGAATATAGTATCTTTGCTCCTTGAGTTCATGTTAATTCACTTGAAAACCTATTAGTGATGGAAGAATCTCTAAAGATTTTCTCATTCCAGTAAATACTTGGAAGAAATCCAAATTAAAATTGTAGTCTCAAGTTCCTTAAATGTGTCCAAAATGCAAATACACGTTTCCATTTGACCTTGGCTCTTGATCATCTGCTGACCCCAAACTCAGTCCTCCCGGATTTCCCACAAGAGTCAGTTTAATGGCTGGGACCATGGCTACCTCATGGGCTTTTGAGTATTTTCACTTCGGACATGGTGAAGGAACTTAATCCTATGGCTTGACATAAGGAACAGAAGGTTCCTAAGCCTTGAACTGCCCCTGACACAGATGGGTCTGGTTAAGTTGGCTTTCTAACAGGTTTGGACAGTCCTAATTGATCGCACAGATAAAAGGAAGAATTAGAAGAAACAAGCCTTTCAATGTTATTCAGGCCTTTTATCAAGATTTCAAGAAAGGACTCCTCCTACAGTAACCTCAGTGACATTGATATCCGGATGAGCTCATCACCTCTTTACCTGGGCTATTAAATCCTGCTCATCATGTTGCTGGGAGTGTTCCCTCCCAGGAGAATTTCCTCCAGCTTGTTTATTTGCAGGGAGGTCCGGGGCGGACACAGAGGCTGCAGAAACACCATTTGAAAGCCACAGGCTTTCGCATCAGGACAAAACTGCATTTATTGGGGTCACTGTGGACCCGTCCCTTTGTTCATGCCTAATACAGAGCAACCTGCTGCAGCCTTGACTGAATAGAGACTTCAATAAACTGAGATGTCAGGGAAGAAGCAAATCCAGCTCTTGGGGAGTTGTACAAACCTGGTGTTGTTGTGTCCACTGCTGCTTTGTGTGGAGGTCTCCCAGGATTTTTCAGAGCGCTGGTGTCTGCCTGTGTTTGCATTGCTGCAACAGTTGGCCGGAGCACTAAGACAAGCCGCTTATTCCCAGTAAAGCCAGCAAGCAGCGTGCTGCGTGGAGAGCACTCTGAAGCAGAGACATAAGGAAGACATCACGGGGTAATTGCTAATTTTCCTCTCGAGTTCATTCATTTTCCTGTGTGAGCAGTGGCACACCCAGGTAAGCTGGCGGGCGCTGTGTTCCCCAGCCACACGTGCCAACTGGACAAAGTACCACGGTCATCTTCCATGGAGTGACACTGAGTAACAGTGCATAATCCCGACACCAACAGTCATGTAGCAAACTGACAACCATGGCGGAGAAACTGCAACCCAAAGCCAACTGGTGATGGTCTCTAACTACAGTATGGGCAGGTGGTCATGCCAAGGAAATGCACATGAGAAGGCAAGGGCTTGAAAACCTTTCTGTCTTAAGTCTTTATTTGCTTTAATTCTTCTAAGGCAAGTACAGCCTGAGAGAGTTGGGGGTGTGCAGCCTGGAGAAGAGAAGGCTCCGGGGAGACCTTCCAGCACCTTCCAGTGCTGAAAGGGGGCTACAGGAGAGATGGGGNAGGTCCCTTCCAACCAAAACCATTCTCTGATTCTATGATTCTATGAAGTAAAGGTATGTGCTAATTATCCTACCTAGAGAGAACAGAAGGGCAAAGCAGAGCCCCCAGCTACTGTTCTCGACCTACAGAAGCTTTATACAGGATCCAGTTGCTGTCTTTGGCCCCACCACTCAGAAGGTCACCACTGGCTGTGCTGAGGAACCCCCAAGCATTTTAGAGAAGCCTTTTACTTTCTGTTTAGATCCAGCAGGAAATTTCCAAAGCTGTAGGACAAAGGAAGCAACTTCTCCCACACTTTTTCCAGCATGCTTCTTCCTCCATGGGATGTTTCCTGAGACAGAAAGAGAGGCAATGCTGGAGCTTTATGTCAGTGTTGGATCTTTTGGGGAAACTAACCCAGGGCTGTGACTGGGCTCCACCAGGGTTATCAGAGAAGGATACAAAAAAGAGATGTTTTTTTCTCAGGACTAGGCACACAGTAGTTAGTTGGCTGCTGCTTGATGAGAGCCCTGCAGTTGACTGAGTACAGAGCCTGGACTGCTGGAGCTGTGCCTGTGGGATGGGCTGCCCAGGTCCCAGCCCCTTTTCAGTGGCAAGAAAGCTGACTGTGCATTCCTTCTAAACAGTTTAGAGCGCTAATCCATGTGGCAGGTGACTTCCTAGTGCTAACAAGAGCCCCATGTGTTCTCACTGACATACCGTGCTAAACACAGCCCAGCAATAAATACTGCCTGTATTGCTAATCAAGAAAAATGCTTCCAGAGCCACTGAGCTGTCAGCTTTCCTGCTCACTGCACATATGCAGTGCTGAGGGCTCTCTGACAATGGTTACAGAAAAAGCCTCCTACCCTCCTGTGCTTTATTCTACATGGGAAGTGCCTGCCAGCAGCAGCTCCTGATTTTCCCAGTCACCTTCAGGGATTCACACGTGTAATGAGGATGAAGGAAAGTTGCTGCTCGTTGTCATACACCATCTGGGGCTATCCATGGGGAGAAGGTTTGGAAGGAGATGAGCCTTGCATTTGGGGTTTTGCTTTGATGAGCTGGACAAGAAGAAAACAGTTGTTAGAGTATATAAAGCTAGAAACAGGCAGATCTAAAACATCAGCACTTGGGGAAAACTCCCAGGAAAGCAAGCTGTATGAGTTGTCTGTAAAGTGAAGCAGGACAGATCAGTGAGATGAGTGGAATTAGCTGGAAAAAACTGGCTTTGGGAACTGACCATCACATACATGGCTAAATTAGAATATGCTTCTGGTTTCATTGCCTGCTGTGTGAGACCATATGGAATGAGAGAGTGCTGGAGCTCAGGAGCTAGGTGAGACGATAGGTATTCCAGGACACACAATGTGCCGTATCATTTGAAAGCAGTTTGAAGTATGCATGGATGAAACCAGAGCTGGATTTCAAGAACTTGTCAACCACCCATGGCAGGTTCTGATGTCCAAAGGAGACGTGTCCTTCAATGAAAAGCTTGGAGGAGTTGTCTAGTGCTGACTGACAGGCATCACAGCTCTCTGTAGTCATGACAGTGCTCCTACTGGGACACGGCACTAAGGCAGGAGGTAACAGTCTCAGAAGACGCCCGCCCAGAGGCAAGGATGCTCTTTGAGGCTGGTTACTGGCAGCAGAAGCTGGACCAGTGTCACCAGTCCACAGAATACACCGGAGCACAAGAGGATGCTCCATGCTACAGGCACATCCCAACGCTTCTCTCCATCTTTTACCTTCCTGCCTACGGATGCCCCTGGCAACAAGAAGCCAGTGGGATCTTGAGCTAACCCAGTCTGCAAAATACACAGGTTCATGATTTAAAAGGAAAACCTAAATGCATGATTTCATTCCAGAAGAGACAAATTATTGGCTCAGCCACAGAGATTTTTCTTTTCTTGTTTTTTTCATCTCTTAGCAAAGAAAAAATTGTTTGGATTTGTCTTGCTTTGGCCAGGCTGGAAATAATTATTTATTAGTTCAACTGGTTTTAGTTTGATCAATGAACTGTAAAATTAATGCCTTGCAGAGCTCTAGCTGTCCATTTTTTGTATCACTGCCAGGCCACAGCTCCAGCTGCATCCCTGTCCCAAGAGCAAGGAGATCTGTAAGGGAGGGGTCTTGGGTGCATTAATTCTTTCTTTCAGAAGCCTGTATTTGAGCAGGTAGAAAGCGTCACAGGAAAAGTGTCACTAAATCTGCATTAACGACACTTTTTGGTGGTGAATTATGATAATATTCTTAAGCCTTTATGATAGCCCTACCTGGAGGTATCATAAAACAGTAAAGAAGCCATAAATGTGATAACAAAGAATTCTTTCCCGACATGCAGCCAGCCTGATTTTACAGCTACAATTCATGTTAAGTGTGCATTCATTAAATTATTCAGAGATGATAATGTCTCCTCTTCATAATCCTTAATCACCGTGCCAATATGATTCTGCTTACACTGGCTAAAGAATAGCTGAGGGAGAAATGCGTTTTGGCAGGGCAAGGATCACTAACACTTCACAGTAATGGTAGATTAATTAGTGACAGATGATGATGGAGTGTGTATCAGAGTAAACACAGCCACCGCCTCAGCACTGCAAGGACTCACCATGGTCAGCACTGTAAGAAGAAGCACCTCGATGGCTTACATCTCAAGACAAACACACTCATTAATGTTGCCCTCTGCATAGCTCCAATATAATAAAACATTTATAGAGGGTAAAGAAGAACCTCTGTTGCCAAAAAAAAAGCACTGGGTCAAAAGAGACATTTGATAGAAAACAATATGTTTCTCTGAGGAATACATATTTTCCCTGATCAGTGCTTGCAAGGCGCCCACCCTGGGGTGTGACTTACGCCCGTCACTTTTCTGCTTCATCTGTCCTGCCAGGAAGGATGAATGGTCGCGGCTCAGTGGGTGACAGGCAGCCCGTGCTCCTGTGAGTGTCATATGCCACACACTGTGGTGTGAAGTTCAGAGTCACCGGGATATCTCCTTGGTCTCCTTTGTCTCTTTGGAGGGGTCATATCAAATGCCACACTTGACTGATGATGGCATGCTCCATCTAATACGTATGGTCATACTGTCTTATTCACCTTCACTCACATCTGCCTCATCCTTTCCTAGACTCTTACCATGAACAACGTGAATTTTGGCTAAACCTTTCACTTGCTAGACTAATACGTATTCTGGACCTCTCCGTAGCAGGATTCATGGCTTAGCCTGGCATTTGAAAGGCAACAGTTCTGTGAACTCTGCAAGAAAAACTTGCAGTTAAAAACTGATCCCAGACCTCAGTCCAAGTGAGGACTTCCAGTGAACTTGGAAATCAGAAACATGGACCCTGCAGATTGAATTAGTGCTGGTGAAGAAATCAATGAGACCACGTATGGTGACTCCAAAGCGTACTTTCATTTTTTTCTATGGTGGCAGCAGTCCTGGAGTCATGGTCTTGGATTAAAGGAAGAGTTTTAAATCCACTCTCGGGAACCTGCATGTACACCAGTGGCTAGTTCACAAAGTGTAACCAACCAGGGCTGCTGGCTGTCAGGCACTCACGATGCACATTGTCACTCAGCTCCTGACCAGAAGTCTCCCACCTCAGTCCTTCAAGGCTAACCAAGACACTGCTCCAGTGAGTAAAACTCCCCTTCTCTATGAAAGGTCATGACAAAACTTTCTCTTCAGCATCCACGAGTATGTCAAGAACCAGGAGTTGAATGTCAGCCATAAGCAAATCTGGACCAAAATTAAGGTGCAAATATTAATACGTCCCCTGGAAGAACCCTCCAGTGCCCTTTCCTCACTTGAACAATCCTTTCCCTTTGAGACACCTTGCCCAGGACTCTGTGCTTCAACAACAGCAACCCCGTTAAAGCGTGTCACCGGGAATCCAGAGCTCTTTTTAGTTTCATGATAAATGGAAAACCTTGAGCTTCAGCTTAAAAAAAAAAAAAAATGCCCTGCAGGAAATGTCTTCCTTGGGGCCTCATTACTCTCCGCTCTGATTGCCTACAGGAACATCGCTCACCTTTTAATGAAACCCAAAGGGAGGGACGTGTTCTTCTTGGGAGCAAATCACATGTGGTTTCCATCTGGCCTCACAAGTGAGCTGCACAGTGCGTTCACCGGCTGCACTGAGAAACAAGTTAATTACGAAGCCCCCTGGCAAGCATCACATTTTTCTAGCATGGAACAAAGGGACCCCCGTCCTCCCACCCCATTCAGCATACCCGTCAGAGGGCTCGATGGGGCACCCACAGCTCGCTCCTCTTTAGCACATGATTAAATGCTCTACGTGTCATCCCATTTTTTCCTGGTAAGAAATCATGAAGCCTGCTGTACTCCTTTATGCAAGACTGAAATCCAGCAGCAGATGTTGACAAGGAATGGCCATCAGTAAAGCACTTGTCGGAGGGGGCAGGACAGTGCTGCCAACAAGTGTGTGCATAAATGAGCTTGCTCTCTCTGTGGCATTTTCTTGGCTGGAGTCCACGATGCCTCTTGCAGGACCTGCTTAGGAATTTTCTGTCAAATGCTTTTCCAGTGGGAGATGTGATTCCAATACCTGGTTTTGCCTTTCTGAGAAGATGTTCAGTTTTCCGTTGGGTTGGAGGTAGAATATTTGACCTATATCAGATTATTTCATTTAATTATTCAGACTGAAATGCTTTGTATCAAATTAGTTCAGAATCCTGTCAAACAGTGTATCTCTGCTGCTTGCTGCCTGACAGGAGCTGCTCTGTACCAAATCCGTGTCTCCTCCTGGGAACTGGGTTTTCAGAAAGATCCCCTCACCTTGACTATGCCATGGTCTGTGCTGCGCATGGACAGAGGAGCCGTATGACTAGTGGCCAGGAGCCACAGACTGGTGGGCAGGGGAAAGGGGAAACAGGTTATCAGCTCCCATGAAACAATGCTGTAGGAGTTTACTTGAAGCCAATGGGCTGATCATTTCCACAGGCAAGAGTGACATTTTCCAGCTCCAGGGCTGGGAAAATTGTCATCTGTGATCCCATGACTTAAAGCACTCCAGAGCACAAACAATGCTCTGGCGTCGGCAGAACCCTGGGATGGTGATAATGAAGCAGACACAGAGATAAAGCAGGTGTTGGTCCTGGGCTGCTGCTGTTCAGGAGGTTCTATGGGGACTTTGCTGGAAACCAACACGGGAAATTTCAGACTGCCTTAGAGAAGGGATTGGAGCTGTAATCTTTCTCAGTGTGGAGTCTAAGCGTAAAGCTATCCTCCTGGTAGATGTGTAAATGTCTGTGGTCACGTCTCCCGGTAAGGTAGTGGAAATGCAGTTTTTCTGCCCTGCTTTCTTTCTTTGTGTTTGAGAAGCTAAAGAGCAGCTGGTTCACAGGAGACCAAAACTTGGGCTGCTCTGGAGAGGAGGTTGTGTGCTCTTCCACCGAGCACCTCCAGCCTCTGGGCTTTCTCCAGAGTCTTTCCTTAAATTATTAACCATGATTCTTCCCTGTGTCTGATACAGGACACATCAAGGGACACAGAGCCGTTGGGGTAAACACCGAACCTCCTGCACGTGCTTACGGAGACATACAGATCCCTCTCCCTTTGTGTGAGATGCTGAAGTCGGGACTCATCTCTGTTAGCAGGCACAGAGCCTTTTCTGCACTTCCACCGGCCACAGAGAGGGATGAAACCTTGGCGGGATCCCAGTGTACACAGCGGTTTAGCAGATGTTTGATTTCTGAGTTCAAGGTAAGTTTAATCTCTGACCTTAGCCTGTCAAATAAGAGCTTGGGTGAGATCTAGTGCTGCGGTCACTTCTAAGTTTGCCTCATGCATTTGATGCAGTTGCAACTTATTGGAATAAATGAGCTGAAACTCATCCCGAGCCCTGCATCCCCCGTTGCAAACTGGTCCTTGGAGGAACCTGAAGCTCGAAATGAAATTTCAAGATGTCTGAGCCCTCCATGAGTGGTTGTCAGAAGTGATTCACTGGCTTCGATTTACAGATGGAGGAAGCAGCAGCCAGGTATTTTTTTTTCTTTTTGATTTAATGTCACTCTGTCAGTAACTGATCTCAGCTGAATTATAATCAAACAGAAATGAGTGTGTCTAGACAGGGTTTTGCATAGTTTAACAACATACTTCCACTTAATTTGGTGCTGGTTTATGTATGGACCCACAAGGAAGGACAGGCACAAACAGTTCCTTCCATCAGGAGTCACATTGTACGGAATGACTTCACATGGCAAAGATCCTGGAGGGTGAGCACCTCACCAAAAGCAGAGCGTGCGTTGGACCTCTGGCACCAGGAGAGGCAACTGGAGAGACAGCAAGGACCCGGACAGGTGGCACTGAACCGTGTCTCTTCAGTCTCTCCCATTAAATAGGGGGAGCTTCTGTACTGGGCTGCAGCAGTGGTCCCTCACAAGAGGAAAGATGCTCAGCCATGGATGCAGAGGAAGGTTTTCCCTTGCCCCAGGCAGACACTGGCCACCCTGCTCTTTACACTAGGTAGTGGTGTCTCTTCTCCAAGGAGGACATAGATCCCTGCTCTATTCCTGTCTCAACCTCAGATGGTGAGGGAGGAGACAGGGCCTAGCGAGCAAAGAAATAAATAACATACACATTTAATAGAGTATAATCAAACTCATCTGCCAGTGGAGAATGCTAATTAGCTTAATGAGATTTCTTGGAATGAGAAAATATTACTTATTTCATTAACTGCATGACAATTGTGCTCCTAAATGAATCAAGAAATAAATCTAAGAATTAAGATGTAAAAACCAAAAAGTTAATAAAATAGCCACTGCCAGAAAAGTGCTTTAACCCAGGAAATCAGGTTAGGTTTAGCATCCAGTAATATTTTATGAGAGAAATGGCATGAAGTATCTGGAATGTGAATGCTTTCTTCTAGGAAAAGCTATGGAGAGCTTCACCCCCCATGTCCCCCAGAGTCACAACACCGAGGATCTCTTCTGTAGCAGCTGGACCATAAACTGAACCTGGGCCCTGCAAGGGCACCAGCAGGGGTGACGACCCACAATGCAGGGCATCTGATGGCAGGTACGCCAGCAGTGCTTCTGAGCTCGTGTCCACCAACAGCACTGTCTTCATCACTGGGGTGAGGGGTGTCAGCAAAAAGCTGAGTTCATGGCTTGAGGCAGGGCTGCTCCAGTAGACGAGGTCCTCTGGGACCTGCCATGTGGGTCTGCAGAGATGCCAGTGGGGCTGTCAGGGGTTCAGACACCCCCTTCCCTGGACCTCGGGTGAGGTATGGAGATGGGCTAGTTTGCCTTGACAGTGGAGAGCAGCAAGAGCTGCTAATTTTGGGATTCAGCTGGTAGGCTAGTAGAATTTGATGAATAATAGGAAAATTACTCTGTGAATAATGGGCATATTGGATGAATAATCTCCTGGCAAATAATATCTGATCTGCTTGAGCTGTCAGCAAGGGACATGTGCTGCCTGCGTATGTTCTGGGAAGGCACTGGGTAGTCTGCAGCTTCAAATTTAAGCTTTGTTAAACAAAGCCAAACAAAACCCATATGGTTTATGAATAGAAAAGGTTTTCATCCTGTTAAAAAAAAATGCGAACGCGCAATCTATGGTTATGTTGAGCTGCCAGCTGAGAAAGCAAGTTAAAATGAAACCGAACAATCTGATTTCACTCTGTAATGGGACTAAAAGGAAAAAGGCAAACAAATAAGGTCAGGACCTGCACTTTAATACACCAGAAGGTACAGAACAGATGGCACCTTAGCAGAGTTCAGAGCCTCCCTTCACCCCTAAAACCAGGGGAGCAGCAATGGAAGTCCCCAGAGCACTTCTGTGCTGTTCGAAAGGCGTGGGGAAAGGCTTATCCACAGGGCTCCACCCCACACACGCTCCATGGAGGGAGGTCTGAGCATCCCCCGATTCCCTCCCAAGTGCTGCAGAACACGGAGCACTGTGTGAAAGCAAACTGGAGTGTTGCAGTGAGAGCCCACAGACCCGGGGAACCAACTCCTGTGTGAGATGCGCAGTCTCTGATGTGGCTGGGGAATGGACCGTACGGCATTTACGGAGCACATTGGCACTGCAGGCGGAATCGGTCCCTGCTGGCTGGAGGAGCCCTCTCTGCTCTCACCCACCTGAGCTGGCACCTTGCTGCACACCCAGGGTCACACCTGGATGCCTTGAAGCCATCTCCCCCTCGCGCTGCCTATCTGCTTCGGACTCTGGATGTAGCTGAACAGAAAAACAGAAAGAGGCATTGCCATCATTACCTGAGCTTTCCCCACCTTCCTGCTCCCTTTGGGCTTTCTGCAGGTGTTGTGTCACATTATGTCACTCTGCTTGGTGTTCAACCCCTTCTCGTAAACTCCTCAGAGCAGCTGTTGTACGGTTACCCTGACTGTGCTAAGCCAGGGTGAGCAAGCATTTATTTCAGTTGCTTGTGACTTACAGAAAAGAAGCAGGATGTTTTCTGGAAAGCAGGAATCTACATCATGGTGATGTGCTGTGGAAGTGGCACCAGGTTTGGGGGTGGGTTGAACTGGTTTCCAGGTCAGAATCACAGCCAAATTCTGTCTTTTCTCTAAGAGAGTCTGGAGAATTGAGAAGGCACTTGCTGGGGTCCCCAGCCCTGTCCAGGCTCACAGCCTGAGGGCTGACGTCTGAGGATGTGAATGAGATCATGGCACCACAGCACACTCAACTCTCTCCAGCTCCTCCATCATCTAACGCCCAACATTTTCTGCAAAGTTCATTTCCATTCTCAGTCTTCCCTTTCTGAATGTCTCTCCAGCACAAATGCTGTGCAAGTGCTGAGGTCTCCAGCCAGCGCTCCTGGCAGCAGAGGCAGAGCTGGAAATAAAACCTGTGAGTCAAAGGACAGTTCCAGATACAAGTGGACTTTAATGCCCCCATTTCTGCTGAGCCTGTCTGGATCAATGGCTTCAATTTCTCTGCTGCACATTGTACACCTTAAATGATAGTGATGAGTTCCATCCCGCCCTGCATTTTCAATGAATTGCTCTGGGTAATGTACACTTGGAAAATGATAACCAGCAGCTGTACTGTTTCTTTGGTCCCCTGAGATCCCTGTTTGTTTAATAAACTTGTATTTTTCTGAACAGCACAGACCATTGTGAAAGTAATCTTAAAGGGAAAAAATGCCTGTGAACAGAAGTGATTAAATATCAGAAAATACAAAGCATTCTGAAACCTAAATGACAGAGCCACCTGATGAATAAACCACAAAGAGATTTTAATTAAAATTGATTACAACAGGCAAAAATAAACATCTAAAAAGTCAAGATTAAATCCCTCAATCAATACAGAACGTCACACTGACAGAGTACTCTTGTTTCTGACATCAGCCCAAGCCCTCGTCTTGAAGGCCCCCTCAAAACACTGAGGCAAGGAAAGAAAGAGCTGATGCAGCACATTTCTCTGCCAGATGTAACCAAATGCCCTCACTCCACCAATATCTCCTCATGCCTATGACTTCCCAGCTCCATCGCAGCAAATCATTGACTGAATCAGTTCACAAAACATGTGTCCTGGATCCCTTTCTTTGGATGTTCACCTGCTGCCTTGCCAGACTTTGGAGCACAGCAAATACTTGCTCCACCTGCATCCAAAACGTTTTTATACCTTCACCGAGGGCTTCACCTGGCTTCCTCTTGCTGAATGCACCCTCCACTGCCACCCTGCAGTGTGGGGAATTGGATTTTCTACACTTTGCATTGAAATGTTCTGCATATCAGTCCTGCAAGAGAAGATCTGAGGTAGCCCCAAGTTACTGCTGGGCAGAGACATCCTATTGATAATAGTGTCCCCAAGAGGAACTCGAGTCCTGCTGTGTCCCAGCATGTCACCTGTGTCACAAAGCAGCTCTGAGGCTGCTTCTGGGTGAAACAGCTCTGCCAGGCTGACATCAGTGTGACCCTGCAGGCAGTGCTGTCCTGCTTCCTGGGCACTGGGACTGCATGGCTTCCAAGCCAAAACAGCAGCTCCCTGAGCTTGAGAGTCCCCCAGCACTCTGGTTTCAGGAAGGTTTGGAGGGCTGAGTCCCCCAGAGTCCTGGTTTCAGGAAGGTTTGGAGGGCTGAGTCCCCCAGAGTTCTGGTTTCAGGAAGATTTGGAAGGCTGAGTCCCCCAGAGTCCTGGTTTCAGGAAGGTTTGGAGGGCTGAGTCCCCCAGAGTCCTGGTTTCAGGAAGGTTTGGAGGTCATTCAGCATCTCTCAGTGAACCTCTGCACACAGGCAGCTTTGTGGACTTCAGTGGACACGGAGCTTCTCCCTCACTGTGCTGGTTCTACTGCCATCCTCTGGCAGCTGCTTTTACATGAGATACTCTTCCTTTTGACAGCCAAGCTCCAGATGAACAAAGAAGGCACAATTCTCTCTCCAACACATCAGTTTAACTTTTCATGTCTTACTTTCCTAGCAGAGCCTCAGAGCAGAACAACTGTCCCTGGCAGACCAGGCTGAAAGGACATCTGGAGTATAATTCCCACCCGGTCTCTGCTCTTGGTGTCTTCAGGGAGGAGACACTGACCATCTTGGGTGGGGGACAGTGTCCGACAGATGGACAGACTCCTCTGACACTGCCATTCAGAGGCAGTTCCAACACTGAGTCCTTTAAAAGTGCAGAGGGGGTGAGTGTAGAAATGCAGAGACCCCCGCCCAGCTCTACTGGGACAAAGTGCCAAGGCTCCATCTGATGCAGTGGAGGGTTTATTTTAAGTAAACAGCAAGGTCTACAGGAAGGATGGGGAGGCATTCTTGATCAGGGGGTGCAGGGACAGGATGAGGGGGAACGGTTTGAAGCTGAAAGAGGGGAGATGGAGATGAGATGTGAGGAAGAAATGTTTTCCTGTGCGGGGGGTGAGGCAGTGGCCCAGGTTGCCCAGAGAAGCTGTGGATGCCCCATCCCTGGAGGGGTTCAAGGCCAGGCTGGATGAGGCTTTGGGCAACCTGGGCTAGTGGGAGGGGTCCCTGCCCATGGCAGGGGGTGGCACTGGATGGGCTTTAAGGTCCCTTCCAACCCAAACCATCCTGTGATTCTGTGATTTTATGAATTCTCAGTGTCTGACAGAATGGGATGACATCAGTTACAGAAAAACAGATACTCTGATGCCAAGCACATTCCATTTCCACATCATTGGGTTAGTCAATGATAACCAGTCTGGTGCTTAAT
This sequence comes from Syrrhaptes paradoxus, assembly GCA_013400615.1. Taxonomy (NCBI): domain Eukaryota; kingdom Metazoa; phylum Chordata; class Aves; order Pterocliformes; family Pteroclidae; genus Syrrhaptes; species Syrrhaptes paradoxus. The sequence goes on along the minus strand of VZTO01017300.1, from coordinate 21,322 downwards.
CCATCTAGTCACACTGGTGTAAATGCGGTGTGACACTGCTGAGACTCACCATTCTCTAAGCGTAGGAGCAGGGCAGACTCGATTGCAGCATTTTCTTGGTTTCTTTTGCACCTAAAGTTTTTGTTACATCCTGTCGGAATACCTCATCTCAATTGAAATCTGCAGTTTCTCCTTCTCCCACCATGTACTGCTTTGAAAAAACCTTCCTTTGTCTTCTTGATCCACTGTTCCAAACAGTATCTCTCAGATTTGGGAGGGAGAGAAGGTTTTTGAAGGACATGTGGGCAGATTTCAGTAAACATTGTGCTGAAGACCTGGGAACTCAACGCCTCTCCTTGGTCTGGTGGTGGTCTGGAGGTGCCTTACCGAAGCTGGGCAGTAGAGACCTGGGGAAGTATGAGATAATGTCACTGCTGGTCCTCTCATCACTGGGAAAGGAAGAGAAAAGCTGATTTCTCTGCAGCTCTGACTTGTCTCTGTACAAAGCAGCCCGTATCTCTGAACAATCCTGACAGTGCAGGAAAAAAGACTCCTGACAAGCATATAATCCAATTAGCTTCTCGCTTTCACATCAATTCAGTTCTAGCTCATGAAATTGCTTGTCATTTATCCATCAGTCCAAGAGGCTCCAGAATCCAATTGCCTTTCTCGAAGCCAGAAATGAGACGCTAACAACAGCACCCATTAGCGATGTCATTCAGGGCTTCCACTTCTGCTCTCCCAGATAATGGATGAAGCTCTGTAGCAGATTGCAACTCTGGAATAATTCAGGGCAGATAATTCCTGCTCTTTGGAGCCTGTGCAGAGTCCCCCAAGACACACAGAGGCAGACCCTACAGATGGCTGTGTCAAGACGGGCCAGCACATCTCCAAAAATACACCCAGCTGAAGCAATCCTGACTGTTCACAGTAATTACTTGCATCAGCTGTTGGGTTTTTTAATTTATTTTTTCTGTTTGTTTTTTTAAAATAATGGCTAATTTATTTGATGAATTTCACCTTTCTTTCCTGTTTACTAATTGCCTTCAGATAGATTGCAAAAATACCACGATTATTTGGGGACTAATGCTGGAAAAGTCAAATGCTAGAAGGCCAGAAGGTTCCGAAGGGGATTTCATCTGTTCTCCAACAATAGAAGCCAAGCACACTGCATGGGAGGGAATTCTGGAGCAGGCACAGAGGTCAAATGAGGTGAGACAGAGGGAAGACCCCGTGAGCTGCAAGCAGAAGGGTACCTGATGGCAATGGAATTTCCCCGTGCACACTGAGAGCCTTCTGCAGAGAGAAAACAAATCACTTCCTAACAGTCACTGAAAATTTGTTGGATGCAAAACTCCTTCAATCACCAGTGGTCAGAGTCCTGGACAATGACCTACAGCCAGACTTCAGCAGTTTTGTCCTACAGGACAGAGACGCTCAAAGTCCCAGTCTGAATTGCTTTCCTGATTATACCCCTGTGCAAAAGCTTGTGTTTTGTTCTGCCCTTATTAGCCAAAGGATGCAGGGCTGCAGCTTGGTGCTGCTTCTAGACACGTGTATGTACGGACTCCTGCTGACAGACAGTCTGCACTTTTCTAGCAAAGTGAAAGGCTTGAACCTCCCTGAGCAGAGTTTGCAGCTTGCCCTTGCAGCTGGTGAGGGCTGGAGCACCAGGACTGCTGGGGGATGATTGGGGACATCTCTGGGTGCTGATCCTGTCCGCCTGTGCCCCTCACGTGCAAATGTCTGGTTTTCCTGGTCTGTCATACCAACAGGAATTGAATGTGCACAGGGAACCCAGCTAGCAGACAGGCACACTTGGCTTTTATTCTCACTCATGTGGGACCCTGGCAGCAGTGACGTCTCCATCCCTGCCGTCACTGTCCCTTGCAGAGCCAACACAACTGCTTGGGGGGGTTGTGCTGAAACCAAGCAGGTACTGACGGAATTCTAAGTGACCAGCACAGCTTTGCAGGATGTATTAATATGCAGGGGCCAAGGACAGGCCCAGCAACACCTTTGCAGACCCAATGGGAACAGCAGTGCTGCAGCACAGGGTGAGAATAGACAGTGGATGGAGACGTTAGGGAAATCTAATGGCTGGGGCCTTCCTCAAAGTCCTTTGTCAGCAAGATCCAGCCCATGTGGCCTGCAGCAAGTGGCTCAGGTGACAGCAGACTGTACAGCCTCCAGAATCCCAAGAAAGAGAGAATTGGGGGTGTTGGTTGATGAGAAGCTCAACATGAGACAGCAATGTGTACTTGCAGCCCAGAAAGCCAATAGTGTCCTGGGCTGCATCATAAGAAGTGTGACCAGCAGGTCCTTTCCAACCCAAACCATCCTGTGATTGTATGAAATGGAACTGGGATTTAAGGTCATGTCCAGTTACACCCCACTCACCACCTATTGTCGTACCAGGTGACACACAGGGCTGGAAAGGGACTGGTGGGTCCTCAGTCATTGAGGTGNCAGCAGGTCCTTTCTAACCCAAACCATCCTGTGATTGTATGAAATGGAACTGGGATTTAAGGTCATGTCCAGTTACACCCCACTCACCACCTATTGTACCAGGTGACACCGGCTGGGAAGGGACCGGCATGTCCTCCATCATTGAGGTTTAGGTGCCTGAGGAGACTCTCAAGAAGTCTGCATCATGGGTCCAAGTCTAATTTCTCTGGAGAGTCACTGGGATGTGCAGCCAGTGCAGCCCCAGCATTCACCACATCTCCTTCCCTGTGCTGACCGAGATGAGGCACAGGGTGAGATGTTCTGGGGAGCAGCAGGCACTCATGTCACGTGGAGCACCCTCTTCAAAGTGGAAACAGCTGGAACGAGGCCCCAGGTAAAAAAAGAAAGAAATTCTAAAGCCCACTTCTGCCCTTGACTGAGTGTTGCCAGAGCCAAGGAGGTTTTGGTGCCGCAGCTGTCACTGTGTCACTGCTGAGGCTGGGACATGGCTTTTCACCAGGATTGATTTCAGATCACTGCCTGCAGCCCTCCCTCCTCTGGCTGGTTTGGAGTTTCTTTAGGGAAAGCTCTCTGGTGACTCAAGGGACTCCTCCCCTCGTTACCACCCACGGAGCAGCACTCAGTGCCGTGCCCTGCGCGTGTTGATGATACGCGCTCCTGCACTCTTGTTCCGTTGTGGCAATAACACATCTTAGGGGTGTGGAGATTGTGCGAGACCTAGTCATTCAAGAACAAGAGCTTAAAAGTGTTTAATGGCTTTATAACTCTTTTCAGATGGATTATTCTGAAAAATAGTGCCACTTGACGTGGCACTAGAGCAAGCTAATGGTGTTCTCAAGTCCCACAGATACAACAGCCTGTAATTCCCATTTATAAATTGTAAGTAGAGGCTCAGCTTACTGGTGAACACAGGCCCTGGTTGCACGCCCCATCATCACCCTGACAGCATGGTCTTCATGTGAAAACCAGCAGAAACTCCTGCCCAGTTCACATGGGAGCTGCACAGCTGCATCCTCACCAGGGTGCTGAATCTGGGCATCTTATGTCCCTGTCACCTGCTGTGGTGACAGCACAACACATTGCCAGTGGTGTGTTTGCTGCCTCTAATTAGAATTCATTTCTGTGCCTATTGCACTCAGGAGACCAAGTCACAGGCAAAATTTCTCAGTGGCAGATGCTGGGTCACATGCAGACCAAGACACCTTCAAACCTGCTCCCTCCTGCTTTCCAGGAACAGGTTGGAGAAGGGATTCCTGACAGGAGCATTCAGCAAAACATTCTTAAAAGGATGTCTGCCAGGGATGATCCATCATTCACTACTGCACGTGCAGAAAGGAAGCAGTCTGTGTGCCTTTAGCCTATCCTCTTGAGATATAAAAACACGCCACGTGACCAGCACCCAGCCAGAACAATTTGAGTTTTGAACGAGGGATGTTCTCCTCTAACAGACTGCTGAGCAACTGCAGCTGGGAAATTATTCACAGAAACTCTGCGCTGAGTGATTTCATAAATGTGAGAAAATAACAATCTGCCCACAAGCAATGTGTGAGCAGAACAGGAGCTACACACCAGGAAAAAGCTTTGTGCAAATCCTCTTTCTCCCTGCACCTTTCAGAGCTTTTATTTCATCTCCTCAGACACTAGCAGGTCAGGCTGGATCCAGAAGCAAGACAAAATGTGTCAGAACTACCTGTTGGGAAGGAGCAGAAAACACCTTCTGCCAGCCTTTGCTGGGTTCAGGAGCTAGAATTAGGGGGATCGTGCGTTTAGTCTGATCTGATCATGTATTACCCACCGGCGGTCCATTGTGGTCTCCCTGGCTCCAGCTCCATCTCCTTTCACCCTGGAGGAAGTAGATTGTGCTCTGAGCTGCTCCCAGAGCTGTGACAGTCCTCAGAGAAACGTCTAAAGGGTTGCTGAGCACTGCCTGACTGTAGTGTTCTCCAAAGCCTACAGAGCAAACCTGAGTCACTGCTTGGCCCAAGCTTTCAGCCTGCTAAATCTTCTCAAGATGAATTTCTCCGGATATGTTTATGTGGCAGAACAGAGCTGTCACACCTTCGCTGACACTCCCTGGTATTCTCCTCGCTAACAGCAGAAGGAGATGTCTGTATTTGGGCGATGAAAGGTATCCAGTACTGCACAGCAGTCCTGAGACAACCCTGAAATCCTCCTGGCACGCTCCCCTCAAAAGGCTGTCACTGGAGTGCAGGGATTTTCTCACAGCTGTTGTGGTCTAGCCAGTATTGACTTGGCAGCACAGGACTGGTCGGGACTTGTCTTGGTCCGAGCTAGTCTTAGGTTATTTTCTCCATGATTTTATCTATGCTGTCATTATCATCTGCCCTGGGTTAGCTCTGCTCTGTGGTGAAGCCCTAACAAGCTTTGCACAGCAAGCAACAGGCCTGTTTGTTCAGGGGACTTGGGGAGGGTACTGAGGCTTTAGTCAGGAGTCAATGAAAAAAGAGCAGACTACGACATGAAAATGGGTAAAAACAGACTCAAGTAGACCTCAGACCAACGAGGAAGAAATTCTCACCAGGAGCTTTGTACTCCTCTTGGTGGAGGATTCTGGATGATGGCAAATTGCCGTAACTTCATCCACAACAACTCTGAGGACCCCGAGGGTCACAGAACGTGTGAACGTAGCCCCAGAAAAGAGGCATTGGTACCAGGGAGTTTCTGTATAACAAGTTTAGCCATTGTATTTGGGAGGCTTTTCTATGTTAGATAATTTGGACTATAAGGCTACTAAAACATTGCTTAAACTAACGATAAATTCTTCTCTCCGTAATAAGACTTGTTTCCTTTTGTTCACAATAACATTTTGACTGCAGCAGTGTGATTTAATATCCTTCCTGCAGATGGTGAAAGAATCCTACCAGGAGGCTCTTTGAAGTCAGGCACATTTCAGAATCAATCTGCTGAGCAGGTCGGTTCTGCGCTGGGAATACTCCCCAGTTTGCTGCTTTCCGGGTGAAACGGACACGATGTAAATAAGGTCAACGAGCCTGAAGATGAAAGGCAGAGAGTGAGTGGCAGCTCCCAGTGACAGGAGCTACTTAAGGCCAGGGTATTAAGTGTTTCCAAAGGGAGCACAGGGCAGGCAGCTGTCTTGGGGTCTGAAGGCTCAGCCCAGCTTGCGGGAGGCCAGCTCACCTGGGTTTATCAGGTCCTTAGGGTGTCATGAGCGAGGTGACTGGGGTTCAAGCATTTGCTTTGCTGTGGATCCCCTGGATGACTCTGAGCATCTGTCTCTGCTTCTTTTTTGTGCAACGACTGAAATGGCGTGTTTCTGTCCTGGTGGGGCTGGGCAGGCTGATCTATCCTGCCAAAGGGCTGGAAGTGCAGGGGGTGTCCAGACCAGACAGATGGGATGTGTTTATGTGTGCATGCGGGTGGAGGGGAGTGCACAGGTTTATGTACTGATGCAGTGAAAGACACCCCTTGATTCAAGTCAATATAGCACCAGAAAAAAAAAGGGTCTGAGCAGAAGCTAGATAAAAATCCTTTTCAGCCCTGCATTGGAGACTTGACCAGGTGACAGGTAGGCGGTGAGTGTGCTTTCCACCCCGTGCACACAGAGCTTCCACGCACAGAGCCGTTCTCTCTGAGGCACCCCAGGAGAACTGCCTTTGCTTTGAGGATGGAGCCCATGGATGTACTTGGGTAGTCATCACAGGCTGCTAGGTGAATTGTTTTTGAAGATGGGGGCTTCAGTCTCTGCGACTGGGAGGGGTGATCTAACAGCAGCCTGCAACTGCTCGAAGGGTTGTTACAAAGGCAGTGAGTTCAGACTTCCTGGTAGTGGTGGAAAGGTGCAGCATGCACAAAATATGGAGATTCAGAATGGACATGAGGAAAATCATTTGCTCAGGAGTGTCAAGTAGAACTGCAAGAGATCACCCAACCATGCTGCGGAAACTCTGAAGGTTTCCAGGACTCAGTGAGACAAAGCCGGGCTCATCTGATGCAGGTTAGGAAGATGCAGCAACATCCAGCTGACCCAGCAACAGCCCTGTTCCAGGTGGGAGTCCTGTCCTACTGACCCTTCTCAGTTTTCTCTTCCCAGATGGTTCTGGACCAGACTCCCGCCTAAGGAGAGACAATCTGGGTTACAACTCTGATTTAAACCAGAGGCAGCCTTCAGCCCAACCAGCATTTCAGGTCCACCGGTACCCCTGCCTGCTGTCCAGCAGTAACAGTCAGCACCTGGGAAAATGTCTGGTGTTCTGGCACAAAGTATTTCCAGGTTTTGTAATGAGCCAAATAGAGGAGGAAATAGAGAGATACAGATAGTGGGAAACATATTTCTAAAGTAATTTTTCTTATTAATCAAGCAGACTCAGCCCAGCTCATTTCATGCCTTTGACCTAGATGCAGACTGATTTTAAAACACTCCATATCTTTGCCCTGATTGAAGCTGGTATCAGCATATGCACAGTTGTGTGCCAGGGGTTAGGAATAACAGGAACTGTGTTATTCCTCCCGACTGCAATGGTTGGCTTGACCTGGTCACTCCCACAGCCTCTCCTTTGCTTTGCTGAACTGCCACATCTCCCATTCGGACACGGCAGGAGGGACTCAGCTTCCCGAAGTCTGGTGATATTTGGTGACTTCCAGAAAAATGAGGTCATGTTTGAATTAACTGACAAAGGCGAGGTGCAGGCAGGGTTTTCTTATGACTAGAAATATCCCGTGGCATTTGAGAGAATATCAGGCAGTGCAGTCATATCCCAGTCAAGCTGTTAGACATGGGCTACCGTCCCTGACTGTCCCCTTGCTCAGTGTAACCCCAGCCTGCTGGCAGAGCCTGTGGGAGTGAAGCATTGCCCACTGTTCAGGAATACAGAGTTAGAGAGCACTTCAGACAGACGTAAGTCCTTTGAGCCACATAGGATGCATGCAAAGGTGTTGATGGGTGAGGCTGTTGTTATTGTGAAGCTCTTCTCTAATATCTTGGAAAGGCAATTGCAGTTGGGAGAGATTCCTTATAATCAGGAAAAGATAAAGATCGTACCTATCTGCAGGAATGGCCAAAAAGGAGGATCTAGGGAACTACAGGTCATTCAGCCTCACCTCAGTCTTTGGGAAGGTAATGGAGCAAATCCTTCTTGAGTGTTTGGGGAGAGCCAGTGGTCACTGAAGTAGTGAAATGTATTTTCACCAGTAGCTAGAAATATGTCCTTTAGCCCGTTGATTCTTTGCTGGTAACATGAGTCTAATCCTGGAGAGCAGCATATTTCCAGAGTGTCAAAACTGGAGGTGAATGAGAACCTTTTGCTACTCAGAAAGAAACTAAAATGGCTTTAACGGCCACTGTGTGTCCTTATGGTTGCTGCTACTCAAAACAGAAGCTTGTCTGTGGTGTAAAATAGATGGCCATCCTTGGAAATCACAAAAGAAGCAGTCAAAGCCTTGCTTGGAAAGAGAGATACAACTATTGCAGGAACGAGAGGAACAGCAAGCAATTACCGAGGGCAGAGAGACTTTGAGATGCTTTGGAGCTGAGGCAGTTTCTACTGAGAAAGTGGAAATGATCATAATTGGAACAGCACAAGGACGCTACCTAGGGGATTATCTTCTGACTTGATCCAAAGGATGCCAACAGGGATGGAGGAAGGACAAAGATTTGAAAGTTAATATTTGGGCCTATGGTTTTAAAGTGGAAGTGTCAGTATTAAAGCCTTAGATGAAGAGGATGGGCCTTGACCTTGCTCAAAGGCATTCTTAACTTGTAAAATGCACCTAAAACAGGAGCAGGCACCTGATGATCTTCCACCCTGTGAAGAACAGGTCTGAGAATGTTCACGTCTTCCCACTGGACTGGTTCCCCAGCCATGTTGCCCCATGGACAGGCAAAGAAACAAGAGGCCAGAAGCATCCTGATGTGGCAAATAATTCTTCTCTTCCCAATCTGAAGTGAGGATCACATCCCTTGGAAAGAAATTATTTGACCAAAAAACAAATTGGAGGTGAGTGGAATTAAGGATGGTGTTTTCTGGTCCATGAGAAAGGGAAAGATAACAGAAGATTGTTTTTAAGTCTGGTATTCTGCACCTACCCGGCTTGTGGCCCCCAACTTGTCCCAAAGTGGGACAACATGTGGGTAGCTTCCTCAGCAGGACCCACCTCTGATGCCACCACTACTGCAAAGGTCATCCCACCTGCTCCTCGGAGATGAGGGGAGGTGGGATGGGAGGGCTCCAGCCCAGCCCTGGCTCTGCTCCACAGGGGCTGCCTCTCTGCCTGCAGCCAGCCTGCCTTTGGCAGCCCACACGTGTGTGCATGGGGACCCATGTCGGTAGAAGATTCCTGAGGAGCACGATATTCCTGAGAGGTTGGCACCATCGCCATAGCCTGGAGGTTTTCCTGCCTAGATGCTTCTCAGGGAAATGTGCGCAGTGTTTGTCTGAGGGTGGAGTGGCCTGAGGAAACTCTGTTTTATTTCATTTTTGCCTTTGGCAAAAGATCCTGCCATTAATTCATTAACGCTTGCAAAATACTTCTAAGTGTCTCTGACAAGAGCCTCTACAGTAGTGCATAGAATTCAATTATTCAATTATTAATTATTGCTATCAATAATTCAAGCATTCAATTATTAATTGTTATTATTATCGTTACTCAGAACAGAGACTAACGTACACAGAACAGCTCCTGGCCTACCCAAGAGCAATACCCTTCTCTTGCTTTGGCAAACAGCTCGCACGCGTCGGTGCACCCGACCTGCACGGTCCTGTCTGCTCTCCGTGACCCGCGCCTGAGCATGAGCCATGGCTCATCCTCACTCCTGCGTGGATGTGGATGGAACAGCTGAGCTCTGAGCACCTTCTACCTGCTGGGAGAGGGATGTGGTTGTTAAAAAACAAACTTGATGTTCCATCAGTTTTGCAAATTAAAGTTTGGAGCTCTATTCCCAATGAAACAGCGAACTGCTCTTACAAATGTTTGAGCAGTTGGATGATCTCTGGGAATACATGCAGCACTGGGAACGTTAGCGTGGACATGTTGGGTTGACAGAACATATCTGAAAGGAGTGTTTTGTTAAATCCCCCCTGTCATGGTCTTTTTTCATGATGTTCTGGTTCAAGCAAAGCTTGTTTTCTTTACACGGACTTGAGACTGTGGTAGAGGTCACACAGCCTGCAGGCAAGCCTGTTCGCAGAGACCCCAGCACCTGCACAACCCTGCTGCATAGGCTGCCTAAAGTCCCCCTGCTCTCTGCAGCATTGTGACTTTAAGTGTCAATTCCCACTCTGGAGGGGCCCCACAGCCAAGGAAAACTGGCCTTTGCCAAATTTACTCAGCTCCTCACCACCAGGAGCCAAAAACTCTCCCTGTTACACACGAAGTTATTAGCACCTCCCAATGCACAAGGTGACATGTTCTGCAGGACCTGTGCTGCTTAGCAAGATCCTATTTACAGAGAAATCTCTCTTGTGTGGAAATACGTTTTCCCACACATCATTTCCTCTGCTTTCCTCTTACACCGAGATTTTCCTTCACGCAGTGACAGGAACAAAGCTACATGGGAGAGCCCCCCTCTTCTCCAACAGAAATGTTCCATAAACGTGAGCTTCACTTGAAATAGTGTGGGGAACTGTGACAGCTCCCGCTGATGAAACCCTGAAAATAAATCTTTGAGAAATCAGGGCTATCGCTCAGCTGTACGCCGTGCTCACTTCCACCCTCAGTAACAGGTTTTCCTGTCTTCTATTCTGCTGCTTGGCACTTTCTCATCCCTGCAGCATTTCTGTGCCACCCACTAACACATGGAGTCCTGTCGTTAACATCCATCACAAACAAAACTGCCCCGGCGTTGTCCCCAGCAGTAACTTAGCGGAGATTGGCATCCACTTCCCACAATGCTGACAGAAGGAAATTTTTCAGAGGGCTAAAGTGTGTTTTTGGTTTTTCTTGATAAAAGCCAGTAGTGAGGCTTGTTGTCTGAAGATTCGACTCAGTTAAAAACATTTTGCTTTTTTGGACCTTTGGAGAGCTTTGGTGTGACTCAATCCACAGTAAACTGTGCTTTCCTGGAATGATGAATTGCTAAAGAGATGCTGTCGTTGGTGGCTTCCATTCTCTCCTCTGGGGTTGGCAGTTCTACCACTCTGCATTTTCCATGGTGTAACCCAGTCTGCACCAAAGCATGTACTCTGCACACGACGCGAATCACAAGGATGTTGGGATGCACCAAAGCACGTACTCTGCACATGACGGGAATCACAAGGATGTTGGGATATTGTGTAAACTCACCCAGCAATGCATCTGACCACATAGAAAGGTTGGTGCCTCCTACACTCGCACAACAGATCCCAGAAGACCCGAAACAGTAAGATAATCCCAGGTCAGATTTGAAATGAGAGATTTAGTCATGGTGACAAGGTGAAACTGTGTTCTGCCCTGGGAGAGTATGTTCCTTACTGAAACCGGTGGAGTGCAATGAGTTGCCATTGTCCAACTGAAATATTTCAACGTGGTTTATTCCATGGAAAGATAATGTGGTTCTCCACTAAAAATAATGCATCTCCAAACCAGGCACAGTCAAAAAATAAGAACTGTCTTTGTCTTCTGCCAGCTGTGACCTCCCCATGTGGAGAAGCACAGTCCCTGGGCTGGACTGTTGTCTCTGAGAAGCCAGGGCTGGTCCATGAGCACAGCAGTGATCCACAAACTGGGTGCGTGAGAACAGTCCTTCAATATTGTTCCATGAGGGATGTCACAGTGTAGTCTCACTCTCATTATGATTATTTCACATTTCTTAGCTGTGGCGATAGCAAAACAGAGTCCAGCCTCTGAGATAGGCTGAATGGTGGGTGGAAGCTCCAGGTCTGCTGGGACATCTGGGCTCCTCTCTGGACCAGGACGGGATCCACAGGGCTGGGGACCTGTCAGGAGAGCACGGCTGGGAACATCTGCAGGGCTGTGCTTCAGACCCGCTGGGAACTCCTGGCTCTTCCTCCTGTACTGCAGCAAATGTCATCTCCTTCTCAAAATGGTTCATTTCTGTCAAATTTCTACAGACCCACTTTACAGCTGGATTTCTGTCTGGGCCTCCAGCTAAAACCTAACAACTCAGGCACTTTCCCATGGCATTTCAATTTCCTCTTCAGGACTTGTCTAATTAAACTGCACAGAGTGCACCAAGCAGCCGATGGCAGGATGTTGTGTTGTCGGGAGCCTAATGAGGACCTGCTTCTAGTTGGGTAAATATAAGCTTGTAATAAGGTCTCCTCCGCACAGCTCACACTCAACACAACCTGCTCACATGCTTATAAGATTTCATTCTCAAATCAAGAAAAGAAACATGCTGTATGTGCCACGGTTGTAGGGGAAGAGGGAGGAAATCTGTCCCTCTTGTACGATCATAAAACAGGTCTTGTTGGTGACTTTAGCAGTGGATGTTAATTGTGAGTAACGTAGCCTTGCACAAACATGAATAGCAAGACCTAGTGAGTACGGAGTAATTAAGTGAATATTTCTGCCTCGAAACATATTTTTATCATAAAATCTGAATCAGACACGTAGTGTTGAAGTTAATTACTCTGAGACTCAGTAACATAAATACAATTTCACACGACTCTGCAAGGACACGCTATTAGCTAACTACCATATCTAGAGGTATTTGTAAAAGTTACAGAAGGAAGTTCCAGAGTCTTTAAAATAATGCAAGAATGATCCTTGCATGGGCTCTCTGGGAACATTTGAAGGCCTTTTACTTAGCTGCATTTTCTTTCCCAGGCACTGAATGGTAAAGTCTCATCTGAACTAAGCACAGATGTCAAAGCTGTTTCCAAACATTAATGAGCTCCACAAATCTTTACTGCACACTGCTTGCATTATTTTTTAAATTAACATATTTGCTCACTGGATCTGTTCAGGGCTGGTGAGCACCTAACCCCTACCCCCACCCTGTTTAATATTTGTGCTGCCGTGCACAGCTGACAGCCTGCTGGCTACGGCCAGGAGCAGGCAACTGAGGGTTTGGGGTTATCTAAAAGCACACAGAAAATGCAAAGCTCAGGAGGGTTTGCAGAGATTTCTCTGCCTCCTGTGAAGTCCTTCTTTATCCTGAACATCTGTGTAGGCGTTTTGGAGGCTGAGCCGACCTTCATGGGTCACCTTCCCTGACGCTGGGGGGGTTTGTACTGGTCACCTCCCCATGAAGCTTCAGGAGGTGAAGGCTCCAGTGCAGGAGCAGTGGTTTCTGCAGGAGTGACTGGCAGTGATGCTCTTGGAGCTGCGTTCCTGCCTCTGGTTTCCTGGGGTGAGTTTAGAGTCTTTGCTACTTGGCAAGCAAAGCCCTCAAAAGCCTGAAATGTGCCTCCTCCTGACCCAGCATTCATCATGAGACATTGCCAGAGCAGGATTCAGAGAAGCTGCTTATCCTGGGCCCTGGGAGGTTTGCAAAGAGAAAGTCTGGCAGCAAAGCTCCTTCCCACCCTGCCTCCTGTCTACCACCAGCTTCCATGTGCCTCTGCCCCTCTGCACTGGGTGCTGTGACAAGGGACAGAGACAATCTGGAAATGCCCCTGTGGCTCCCAGCTTGGAGTGCACGTTGGCTGTGTTAAAGGGAGAGCAGACCAGGGCGGAGGGCAGATCTGTGCGCAGGGATGTCACTGTTCGGGGAAACAAGTGACACCAGGATAACCGAAGTTACTGCCAGGCTCATTTAGTTTTCTAAGCTGCAGATACTCTCTGTGTTTATTAAGAGCCCAAGACGAATGAACAAATAGAGGTGGGATCAGGGAGGAAGAAATTGTCAGTGACAGTGCAGGTGGGCGTGATGGGCTTTCCTCCTCTGCGGGTAACTCCTGGGGAGATACAAGATGTGATGAGGGAATCTCTTTTAATGAGAAAATAATGAAGAATGAGTAACAAGAACTCTATTTCCAAAGATTAATGAAACTCCACGGAGTCAGCGTTATTTGCATAAGCACCTATCCTGAGATGAATCTTTATAAATCATTTTATGGCCTCACAGTTATCCATGATTCAAACTTGTGGGACAGCTACACTAACAGCAGCATTTTCCTTTTTTCTCTGCTCACATGGTTCAGCTTGTGACTTGAGGGCCTCATCTGTCTCTCCCCATAGGGCAGAAAGAAAGATCAAGCCTGATGTCTTGCTTTAACAAATCTAGAGAAAGACACTTGGGGTCTAACTTGGGCCAGCAACTCCAGGTTAACTCCTGACTGTGTTGTCCTCTTATGTTTTAACATGTTCGCAGTGGCATTTCTAAACAAACCTTTCTTGTCCGTTTCTAAACAAACTTTTATTTTCCTTTTTTCCCCTTTTTTCCTTTTTTTCATTTTTTTACTTTGTTGTTTATTTGCTTTTTGGTATTTTTTTGTCTTTTTTCACTTATTTTTAGTGGTTTTTTTCCTTATTTTCTCTTTTTCCCATTTTGCTAATTTTTAATTTTTTTTCTTTTTTAAAAAATTTCTTTCTTCTTTTAAGCATAAAACTGCATTTCAGAGTCTTGGCTTATTTATATATACAACCANCTTTCTTGTCCGTTTCTAAACAAACTTTTATTTTCCTTTTTTCCCCTTTTTTCCTTTTTTTCATTTTTTTACTTTGTTGTTTATTTGCTTTTTGGTATTTTTNTTGGTGGCACCTTCCCATGTCCTGTTAATTACAGGTTTAATTAATTAAAAAAAAATGTTTAGAATGAAGGAGTTCATCAGACATGACAGAGAGGCAGGGAGTTGACTTCTGTCTGAACATGAATTTCCCTGGCCTTGATGGATGCATGTTCATTTAGACAGATATTTCTGGAGCTGTCTTCTGCTTCAGACCCATCCCCTTGGACTCCTCAGTATCTTCATTTTCTAGTTTATCCCTTTCTTTCCTTTTAAGGCTCCTTTGCTCCCTCCTGTACCACATACAGCTTCAAAGAGCTTGTACTACCAGCAGCAAGTTCCCATGAGGCTAGTACAAATGGAGAGCTTGCATTTCCAAGCAGAGTATTTAAAAGAGGAAACTGAATAATTCTTTCTCCGAAAACTCATCTGAGCATCTGCGTACATTCAGTTAGGGATGGTGTTAGATTAGCAATGCAGGTTCTGGGTCCCTGATATTATATTTGACTATCCATCATCCTCACAAAGTGCAGCTTATTTTTAGCGTAATCCTTTAAGAATTTGTAGGGAAACCTGTCACTCCCCAAGAAGAAGTGACAAATTGGGACCTCTCCCAGAAGAATAGGAGCATCACATATCAGTAAACAATACGCATAATTTTTTGTGGTCAGAACGACACTGTTTACGCAGCTTTACATAGTGTTTGAGCATGGTATCAGCCTACTAAAGGCAGCACTGCTTAGCGCAGAGGCAGTTTTGAATGACTCCCACACAAGCTGCTGTGTTGGCATTCCCCTGCCATTCCCAGAGGGCTCACAGTGCCCCAAGGGATGCCCCAGCTCAACCTGCACCAAAGCCCCCTGCATCTGTTGATAAAATTGCAGAAAAGTCTGTGAAAATTCCTGCAAAAATTTTCTGCATCCTCTCTCATGAATGCAACATTTTTAATTAACGTACAATATCAAAGGCTGCAGGACTTCATAAGTCAACGCAAATCCTGTATTTGTACAGTAGTATGAGTAGGCACATTACAGAACACCATGCTGCAAAAAATGGATATTGCTCTCATGGCCTGAGTTCAGTGCACAGATGTCTACTCAGTAACAGATTTCTGGCAATCAAATATTTTCTTTAATGCTATAAGACAGCTTGGCAGTATTTGATCATGATTACCCTAAGCGTTCCATGGTGGTTTGGGGTGTAATTAGATGGGAAAGTACCCTAGCAATGTATTCGAAATAGCAATTGTCCCATGAAGTAGGTACTTCTGCGTATGAAATTCCAGCTCACCATCAAGATTTCATTTCACACGCATTTGTGTTTCATCTGGTGGAATCTAGGTCTTCTACCTTGAATGCCTAACCCTGTGTCTGTTTCATCTGCCCCTGCCAGAAGTACATAAAATCAGCGGAGGAAGGCCAGTTGCTTTGACGACACGCAAAGTGAGATCCAGTTCATCTAAATTCCACTTGTGCAGAACCAGTGATGAGTGTTCATTGCACTGCCTATGTGCCTAAGATAGAGGTAAAAGCCTCTCACTTGGATTGTTCTTCCTTCTCCCTCTCCTTCCCCTTCTTTTAAGGAAATTGAGAAAGAACATCTCAGACCCAAACATCTTATCTTGATCTACATAAAGTTACGTTATTGGGATCCTACTGCCGAAAGCCCATCCCAAAAGAACAATTTGCACCCAGCCCTGGCTCTGGTCACTCCACCCAAATGTGCTGAGGTTCTTTCACCCTTTGTCAGAAGTAAAACTAAAACCCCAGCTCTCCAAGCCATCACCTTCACAGCTGGGAACACAGAGACAGGCTGGACATGGGAAATTGGAGAACAAGGCCTCTTGCTGAAACGCAAGGCACATTGTGTGCCTGGGGCCAGTGGAGAACCTCCTGGTGCATTGTAGTTTGCTATTGAGGTGGACTTGTCTGAGGACATTCTGAGAAGGGTCAGTCCTTGGCCAAGCGTCTTCCACACCCAGTGGTACATCATCCCATGTCGTTCCCCTGAAGTCCACAGGACTCAGCAGCTGGCCTGCTTTTGGGGAATGTGAGAAGCGCGTGCTTGGGCTGCTGAGGATGGGTTGATTACTGCCTGGGCAAGGGTTCTCGCTGGGTAGACCGTATGCAGTAGGTGGCTTCATCTTCAGTTTCATCCTAATGCCAGGTTAATTTCCAAAAGCAATGTCTTTGGAGATTTTTTCCAGCTTGAGCCAGGCTGGGATTGTACCTCCACCTCAACCGGCTTGTGGTTGTGCCCTGGAGCCTTGCTCCTCTGTCTAGCTGCTGGTAGAGAAGACTGAGATACGTCAAGAGCACAGTGAGGAGATGAAATATAATTTCTGCTTTCTGCTTCGGGTGTGTTTCTCCAGGCTGCCATGGAAAGCCCTGATCTTGTCTTGTGCTGAGAGCCAGAGACACAATTGGCTTTTTGCTGCCTTCCTGTGCAAGCTTCCAGAGCAGGAAGGATAAATCCCCCAAAAGCATCTGTCAACTGCTCTGCATAAGAACAAACAAAATGGTCAAAGGGGGTAGGGTCAGGCTATGAGTGCCTCTTGCCCACGACAGAAGCCTGATTCAGAGCAGAGGAAACAGAGAGCACCTTACGGGTCAAGCTCTCTGGAGAGATGAAATGCTCTACACAATAAATTGTTGGCTGATACCTCAATCTACTTTAGCTCCTGCTCTAGAAGAGTTCACAGGGCCAAGAAAATAGGGTATTTGTAGAGTTTCCTGGCTTGTTCTGAGAGAACCATGGACGTGCCGGTGGAAAGGGACCTCTGGAGGTTCATTCTTCCTCTCAGAAGGACAATCTCCAAGCTGTGACTTTGTCTAGTGGATCCCGAGCACTTCCAAGGACTGACACCATGCTGTCCCTGGGTGACCTGTTCAGGGCTGTGCTACAGTGAAGATTTTTCTTAT
The DNA here is from genome assembly GCA_013400615.1 of Syrrhaptes paradoxus. NCBI lineage: Eukaryota > Metazoa > Chordata > Aves > Pterocliformes > Pteroclidae > Syrrhaptes > Syrrhaptes paradoxus. The sequence continues at coordinate 4,365 of VZTO01017300.1, read as the reverse complement.
TAAAAAGAGAGAAGACACAGAGAAGAAATATTGGTGTGAAGAGGCTTTCCAAACTCTGGCTAAATCAGTGGATGAAATCAATTGCTTGATCCTGCTGTTGTTTATCTGTTGCCAGCTGTTCCCCATAAATGTGAAATTCAAAGCTCATCTGCTAGCCTTCCAGTATGCCCTAGTCAGACCTTGTCCAACCCTTAAGAATAGGCATTTCCCTGAAGAATATGCAGTTCGTCTGGGTGTTTGGTACTGCACAAAACCAGCATTGAGGGCACACCATTTTTCTCATCCTCAGTTCTCCATCAGAGAGAAAATGCAGAAAGTGATGGCTTCCTCATCAGTCTTAGATGAATGAACGCATTGTACATTAGAAGTCCCAGATTTAATGATTCTGCTTTGTCTGCAGCTTTTTGACTCTTCGCAATATTGTCATTTATATTTATGAGATTATAGAGATTTAAAATGTCATAAACTTCCCAAATCCTCAGAGTGAAAAAAAAGAAAAATAAAAGAAAAAAAAAGAGCTTTATACTTCGAGTTTATGAACAAAACAAACAAAGCCAAATCTAGAGGATGCAGGCAAGAAGAGTAAGTCCTGTTGCACAGAGGAAAGTGGAAAAGCAGAAGTCAATCTTAGCTGCAATTTGAGGTGTATTTCAGTAATCCTCAACCATCTGCAGTGTGGAGAAAGCCTGTAGGGAGCTCATAGTTCCCCAGAAACCTGCTCTGACTGTTCAAAGAGCTCCTGAACACAGGGGAATGCTGTTTGGCTTTCTGTGCATGGCACAGGACAGCTGGCAGTTCCATTTCTCAGACCTCACCCGCTGCTGGCTGCTGCCTCTGTTTTGCACAGTGTGGTGGCTGGTGGAGGTCCATGGTCCCCGGTCCTCACCATGACCTCCTGTGCTCAGCAGAGTCAGTCCGCCCGAGTGGTGACCTGCCAGGGGACCTCATTGTGTGGTTTCACCTGGGGGCCCCCACCATGGAGAGGAGATGCTCAAGAGGACTCACTTGCCCCCACACCAGTTACAGCCATGCAGCTGGGTGGCTAAGAGGGTGCAGTGTGCTGGCACAGCAGAACACCACTGGCCCATGTTTACAGCACAGGGTTTTCTCAGAGAGATTGAGTTTATCGGTGCAAGTCGAACTACTGGAATTAAAGCCAGCTACGGAGTAATCTCTCTTGGAAGCAAACACTTGGAAAGCCCCAGGTGGTGGTCTCCTGATGTGACAGTTATCTGCACAGAGCAACAATGCACATTCCTCCTAACTGGATGACGTACAGATTTCACCCTCTGCCTAATCGCCATCAGAAGCTCCTGCCCTGCTTCTTTATCAGAGCTCTCCGCACAGGAAACTTCTCAGGCCTTCCAAATGCTACCTTGCTTCTTCCTATTAATCTTTTGGTCTTTTTCCAGGTCTTTTGGTCAGACACGTCAGAAAAGCCTAACATATAATGGGATGGATGCCACAGAGACAGATTTTCACAGAGGACAGGAGCATTGTAGGTCCTAGGCTTGATTTCCTCATCTGTTAGTTTTCCGCTATATCCTCCTGTGCTGGCTTTGGATGGGGTAGAATTAATTTTCTCTATAGAAACTAATATGGGGCTATGTTCTGGGTTTGTGTTGGAAACAGTATTGATAATGCAGGGATGTTTTAGCTATTGCTGAGCAGTGCTCACACACAGTCAAGGTCTTTCCTGCTTCTCACCCCACCAGCGAGTAGGCTGGGGGTGTGCAAGAAATTGGGAGGGGGCACAGCCGGGACTGCTGACCCCAATGGACCAAAGGGATATTCCACACCATATGGCATCATGCTCAACATATAAAGCCGGGGGGAAGAAGAAGGAAGGGGGGGACATTTGGACTTATGGCGTTTTGTCTTCCCATGTGTACATTATGCATGATGGAGCTCTGCTTTCCTGGGGAAGGCTGAACACCTGCCTGCCAATGGGAAGCAGTGAATTAATTATTTGTTTGGCCTTGCTTGTGCGCGTAGCTTTTGCTTTACTTATTAAACTGTCTTTATCTCAACCCATGAGTTTTCTCACTTTTGCTCTTCTGATTCTCCCCCCCATCCCATGCTGGAGAGTGAGTGAGAGGCTGGGTGGTGTTTATGGCTGGCAGGAGTTAAACCACGACACCCACCAAACTATCCTCTATGGCTTTGACCAGAAACATCTTCTGAAATCCCAGATCTTGGAGTCCAACAGTCTTGAGTGAAATCAACATGGCTCTGCCCACCTTCACCTGTCTGGGTCAGAGTACACCAGCCAAGCCTGGGGAGTATGAGGCAGATGCAGGTGTCCACGCCTTCCGACAAGTCTGTTTACACCGGGACCTGGGACACAGTCATTTGAAGGGTGCTGAAAGGCTGACAGTCCCAGGAAAGGAGCAGTTTCTTCACAAATGGACTCTAGACCTGGTTGAAATCTCATCCTTTGCAAAAGCTGTGTCCTGCCAAGCCTTGACTTTGTTCATCCTTTGCCTTCTGCTGGGTGCAGCAGCACATCCCTGTCCTCCAGAGCTGCAGCTCGACACCTCAGCTACTCAGCCAGCGCTCCTTAGCCTGGGCTAAATCAGTCCCTTCATGACAATGGCAATATTATGAATATCTCACCCATGCTCCTTCTGGCCTGGACTCTTCTGCCTCCTGCAATCCCTGAAGACTGCATATTTGGACCAGTCTGTAAAAATAATTACCAGGTTTCTGGGTCAAAGCCTGTGGTAATCAGTGTCAACAGTACTGTCTTTGAAAATTTGGTTCCAGCTGAGAGGGAAGTGACCTTTCCAGAGCAGAATTATGCTTTCTAGAAGCTGATAGTATGGTATAGAAACTGAAAGCATTTTATTCTCTCCGCTGCTGAGTCCTCTCACAGGTGTCTGTGCTGACTTTTCTCTCTAGCCTAGTTTAATTGTTTTCCTTAGCTTGAGATAAGAGAAATGCTTGTAAAAGAAAAAAAAAATTGCTAGTAAAGGTATGAAAAAAGCACAGTGAAGTGGTGCAGAACTTTCAAGATTCACAGTATTTGTGAGGTTCTTCAGCCCTTCATTGAGGGATATGTAAGGGAGCAATGAGCCCCCGTGTGACCTGGGAGTATTTATTCCTTCTTCTGGCTCCATCCACGTGGACNTATTTCTTCTTTCTTCTGGCTCCATCCAGGTGGACAATCCTGTTATCACCTGTAGTAGTTTCACATGACATGTGATAGTGTCAAACTGTCAGCTATCTTTTGCTCACACTCAGAGATGATTTGCAGCCAATAAAAAATTTTAAGATGCAAGAGCAAGAAAACTGTGTCAATGGTGTTTGGCTGTAGCCCAAGCCCAGTTACACAGCAGGTGTGGGAGCTCCCTCGGATGTTTTTGCTTGAAGAATTCCCACTTGAAATGGCTGATGAATTTCAATATTTGGACAGATGGCTGGATTCCCAAATCTGATTTTAAAATACATGTTGGTCCTCTTCAGAAATTGTAGTCTCCTCCTTTGCGGGGAGTTATTTGCTTGGAAGAAGGTATTCTTCCTTTTGTGTTGTTTTAATGACCACAAATGGTAACCTCTTCCCACCACAGACAGCACTGGACCTGTGATAATTTCCTTGCTTTATGTTCCTCCCCACAATACTTGCAAGGGCCATGCTAGGGATCATTGCGTTTACAACAGACTGATTTTTTTTCTGCAGTCAAAACGGGCTCTGGTATTACCAGGTAAGAAACTCTAACAGGTCCATTTTCCCATAACTCATATCCAAACTATTCACTCGCCTGCATCTGCAAAGCAATGATGAAAATTGTATAATCACATAGCGGATGTAACGATAAAAAGAAGTTAGAAACAAATTTATAATATTATAAGTTTAACCACTTAACCTGCCTCCAAGTCAGTGTCATTCTTCTGAAAAGACACCCCACGAATCAGGCCCTGTGGTACCCTCGCTGCAACCCTGCTCTCACCAAGCCACCCAGACTGGAGAAGACCCCGACAGTGGCCTGGTTAAGAGCGCAGAGTGGGTCAGGAGAAGAGTCAGCATCAAAAGTGAAGTTGCCAGCATCCTAAAGTCCTTTGGCCACTCCAAAAAAAAAAAAAAGGAGAAGGAATTTTGTGACACCAGTTTTAGATCTACGTTAAGATATGGAAAGACCTTCATGCTGCTCAAAGCCCCACATCCCCTGCTCAGGTACCACCAACATGCCCTTTCATTACAGGGCTTAGGGAAGATCCAGATGATAAAGATGAGCCTGGAAGGAGCTTGTGATTCCTCAGATGTCTGCTGAGTGCCAGCATTTGATGCACAGCTTTCTACCTCTTGGAAAGCTGTTGGCGTTGATTGTCTCTCCCACTAGACAAAGGAGAAAAAGAAAAGGAAAA